>JAODAL010020572.1:0-69091 GCA_025379985.1 Phyllomedusa bahiana | reverse complement strand
CCCTTTAAAAAAAACAAAAAAAAAAAAATTAAACTCACCTCCCCCGTTCTCACCCCAAACCCTTGCTCTCCCCTTCCAGCTTGTCTTTTGGCAATCATCACGTTGTCTTTTGTCAACACAAAATTTCAGAAAAAACCTTAACTTGTGATTTATATGGGGCCAACTGGCCCCGGGTTTTCAAATAAAAAGCACAAAATCCCCCACCTGGCCCCCTTAATAAATTTTAGGCTGTCCCATACAGTTTTTTAAAAATTTTTCGGGAGCTTGGAGCTCACCGGGGAATTCACCCCCCCCCCCTGAAGTTGCTGCAACATCCAGATCGGGTGGCGACCAGAGTCTGTCAACGGGGGCTGGAGAAACAAAAACGATCAATAACAAAAAAATTAAAACTAAGATGGGGAAACAACTGAACTAAGTAGGGTTCCATACCAAAAGAAATGGGAAACAAAAACATGTGGATGAAGGGGAAGGCCCCCCTATCCTACTTGTTTTGCCTCAACAAAATTAGTTCCCGGTTGGGGAAAAATGTGGAGGTTGGGAAAAAGGCTTGGGACGTTTTTCCTTAATTTTTTAAAACAATTTGCTGTTATTTTTTTAATTTTTCAAGTTTTGTTTTTATTGCCCATGTTGTTTTTAAAATTTTTTTGAAATCGGCCCTGTTAATCAAAATTATGCATCCATTTTCCCAAAGTTTGCTCCCTTTGAGACAGTATTTTAAAGGCAACAGCCAATATGGCTTAAAAAGGAAATAAAAATGTATACGGGAAGGGATCTATACTCCCCAAATTTTTGCAGGATCCATTTTATGCCTTGGGCCCTAAGTTTTCATCATAAACAAAAAACAAAAAGGGGGTAAAGTCTAAAATACAACTTTTATTGATCAAAAAAAAATAAAAAAAACACAATCATTTCTCCCCAAAAACCATAGGGTGGATACGCATAAAAAAAAACACCCCAATCCTAAAATGCAAACAATCGCCCTGTTTAAAGGGAAACGCCTACCCCCGGAAGCCTTTTCCCTAAAAAGTTGACAAATGTAACCCCTCTAGCCCTGGGCCCCAAACCCATTTTTTCACCAGCCTTTTAAATTTATACCTGGCCCACTTCAGGGGACCAAATGAAAAAAAATTTCAAAAAAAGGTGCTAAAAATTTAAATTGTCAAAATACACAGGTGTCTTTTTAAAACCCCCAACAACACCTAAGTTTAACCCACCAACCGAACTAGGGAAAAAGAACAAAAAATGATGGGATACTTTGAGCATTGACGGTGCCCTCATAGTTTTCCCACTGACTTTAAAGGGGGGCCCCAGCAAAATTTTCCACAGGGTTTGTCCGCATTTTTGGACCAAAAAAAAAATTTAGCTATACATGTATGCTATTTTTTCCTTTTTTTTTTAAAAAAAAACATGACAGATTCTCCTACCCACTCCCCACTTTAGGGTTTTTTGGGGTTTTTTTTAACCATACTTTCCTAACACATTTTTTTTGGGCTTTCCCAAAAGCCCTATAAAACCAATGGCAATTTTGCATACAAAAAATGGTGTGTATTAATAAAAAACATGTCAACTAACATTTTTGGCTGCTTTCGTTTTTTTGGGCCAAAAAAAAGCACTGCAAAAAAAGCTGAAAGAAAAAAAAAATTTGTGCAACTACCCTGTTTTTGGGGTTTTTAAATATATTGTATTTGAAAGGTCTTTTTTGGTGGGGAAAAAACTATTTTTTTACACATAAAAAAATGAAATTAAATTAAACAACTTCCACGGGGCTTTTTGTTTTCATAGGAATATTGTTCCCCACTTTTAAAATTGCCCTTTAAAAAATTTGTTTGGGAAAAAAACCCAAAATTTTTGTACAGGGTTAATTAACTTGCCCCTGAGACTTTTTTTTTTCCCCAAGCTAAATAACCCCAAAAAAATAACCTATTCTTGGTATTTTGAAAACCCCCCTTTCCCATTAACAAACCCTTGGCCCACCCTCCTCTGCACTATTTTGGGGTTCTTCTTATTACCCCGTCCCCCAAAACGGGGTATGTGACCTCACTATTTTTTTGGGTAAAAGGGCCCAAAAATATTTTCCCCCTCTTGAGAATTTATGCTTCTTTAAATCAATCCATTTTTTTTATTTTGGCCCTGGCAGCAGTTTGTCTGGCTTGGTCACTAAATTTAAGACTACTTCCCCCCAATAAGTCCTTTTTCAGACATAGTTTTACCCAAATATTTTCCCTTTTAAAATTTGGGTCACGGCCCCGTCCCACTTTCCCTTTGCCCCTTTTACCGCAGCCTCTCCCTGCAAACCGAAATTTCCGTACTATGTTCCTATCCAAAATTTTGTTCCTGTTGCATTGTCGCTGGGGACCCGCTCCTGTAGCCGCTGCTTACCCCCAAGTGTTTGTTTGTGGGTTTTTCTCTTGCTGGCCAGCTGTTTCCCCTTCGGGCTGCTCCCCTATTCCTGTAGCTCTAAAGGGGGCCCACATCTTCCCTTCCTTTTTTTCCCACAGTTGCAGCGGGGGGGGGTTTTCCCTGCCAACCCCCTTCCCCCTTTGGGTTTTTATAACCCTCTTCTCCTCACACCCCGGGCCCCCCCCCTATCCTACTGAAACGGGTGAGGGGGAAACGGGTGTGACCCACTGGACCCAATGCCGGTTGTTTGCTCCAAGGGGCGCAACAAAAGGGGGCCATCTTTCAGGGGGAAATCTTCACAAGTTTTTGGGATGGTAAGGGTTTGGCTGCCCCCAACAGCCCCAAGGTGCAAAACCTCAGAGCAGTCCCCAGCAGTGGCAGCGGGACCAAAAGGCCAGAATTTCCCCAAAGCTGGGCACCAACAAATAGGAACAAGAAAAAAAGCAACAAAAGAAAAATATGTCCCGGGTAAAAAAACAAACAACAAACAGGACTAAAGGGATCCCAAACAAGAAGATTAAACAGAAGCCAAGTTACAAAACAAACAAAACGGGAAACAAAAACCCAAAACATGATCAAACAAAGGGCTAAACCCGGAAAGGGGAAAAAAGGCATACCAGGGAAACAAACCCAGGCAGAGAAAAAATTTGCAAGGAAACTCATAAAACAGGGAAACGGGGGAAAACAAAAACAAGTTTGGTTTTACAAAGGCATCAACATGGCAAAAAAAAATTTTAAAACAGACAAAGGTGAAAGACAGACAAAATGGAAAACAATATAAAGGTTTAACCTAAAAGGACACCAACAAGAAACAATACACAGGAACAACGGATTTACCCCAAAAAACCAACTGACAAAACCCCAAAAAAAAACCCAAACAAGGACGGGCCCGGGAGTGTGAGGAAAAGCAGCTTAAAACCCCAACAGGGGGAAAGGGGGGGTTTTGGCAGAGGAAGCCCAACCCCGCTGCACCGTGGAAAAAAAGGGAAGGGGGAAATGGGGCCCCCGCCCTCTATAAGCTACAGGGAAATAGGGCACCCCAAAATGGAGGGGGCAGAAAATGGCCAGCAAGAGAAAGCCGCACACCCAATCACAGGAGTAAGCAGCGGCAAACAGGAGCGCCACAGGGGAACCCCGCAAACAGGAACAATCTGCATAGAACATAGGTACAACGGGGTTCGCAGCAGGGGCCCCCAGCGTAAGGACAGGGGGAAACGGGGGCGGGAACCCGTAAACAATAATCCCCCCGGGTTTTTCCCTACACTAAAACCTTTTTGTGAAACTTTTACAAAAAAAATATCTCAAAACCCCCCACCCATTTTTTTTTTAGAAATTTATTTTTATCTAATAAATGGGACAAAAAACCAAAAGATAATACTTTTGACACATCCCTAATGAAATTTAAGAAAATTTTGTGGCCCCTTTTTGGGCCTTTTTTCCTTTCAGGGTTTGCCATATAAACCTCTTAATGTTACAAAAAAAATGCAGCACAAATTTTATATGTAAATCCAACTGAAATAAGTAATTAAGTCTGTTGGTTTTTAACTGATTACTAGTAATTATTAGCACCAATATGAAAGCACTTACAGCACAAATACAAAGTGATCTAAAATCACAAGTAGAATGCAGTTCTATTGAACAGATGGCAGTGTAAAAAAATACCTGATTTTAAATTTCGGGAGTTTAAAAAACCTGAACATGTGGCCTGTCTTGACCCTCAAAAATTCGGGAAACGGACGGGCCCTGCCTGAGCCTCACAGAAAAGAAATATACATTATACTTACCCAGAATTTTTTTCCTGAAAAATGGGGAGGGGGCAAAATATACCACAAAACTCCTTATCCTTTTAAGATAACAGTTTTCCTACAAAACACAAGCAGTCCTTGAACAGAAAAGAGATATAGCAAGTACAAGGCAGGCTAATATATTGCTGACAAGGTCCAAAGGTCCCCTAAAAGGAAAGGGGGCCATTTTGAAAATTTCTCCTGCTTGGCCCACTGGGAATTTTTTTTAGTGACTTGAAAAAGCTTTCTATAGAAAAAACTCACATTTCGTACACAAACCCTTCTTTTCTATTTCGGTTTTTCCGTCCAGATCCCTCCAAATGTCGGATTTTTAAGTGGATTTGGTATTTAGACAGTAAGTCATCCCCATAAAACCTCAATAAAAATTTTTTTTTGAGGGTCGGGGGTTTAAAAAAAAAACCGTTTAAAAAAAATTTTTGTCAAAAAAATTTGAACAAAATTCAAAAAACGGAAGGTTTTTTAAAAAAATTTAAAATGGGAGATTAAAAGTAGTGGTTTTTAAATGAATAAGGTTGGCTAAAAACAAAAAACCGGCAAAAAAAACGAGAAAAAAAACCAATACAGAAAGGGGGAAAACCCCGGAAAACCGACTTCTAATTTTTTTCACTGGTCCCTAAAAACTCCCAGTTAGCCCCCTTTTCCCCTCGTCATTTTGTTGGGTTTGGATTTCCCCTTCACCACACTTCCCCGCAGCTTTTTGTATGCCCTGGGTTTTTCTCCAGATACCTGTGACAATTTGCCAGGATCTTACTCAGGTCATTCCCAGGCTGTCTACCTCCGTCCCCCGGGTTTTCACATGACAAAAACAAGAACAAATTTTCAAATGTGTTCTTCCCCCATGTCCCCCCTATTCCTAGAATATCCCCTCTTTTAGGGCGGGCAAACAGTTTTCCCCAGGGCATTTAAAAAATGCACCAAAAACCTGTCTTAAAACTCCTCCTAAAAGGGGTTTTTTAGGGGCGGGCGCAACAAAGCTACTGAAGGGGCTCTACAAGGGGGGGCCCCCAAATCTTGGCACTGCAGGGGCCCGTTGGGAGCAAAAAGAAGCCAGTAAACACATCCCGAATTTTAAAAAAAGAAACCAAGGGAAAACCCCGGGGCTGAAGGCTAAAGGGCGGAATCGATGTAAAATTTAGACTACCCATTTTCCACCCCCAACCCCCCCCCCCCTTTTTCCCTGTAAAACAAATGTTTTTTGGGAAATTAAAAAGGGGTTTTCCCTGCCACCGGGTTTGGGAATAAAGTATGATCTGCAGGGGAACGGGGGGGCTGACCACCCCCACAACCCCAAATTTATAAAAACAGGGCCCCCCCCAAAAAAACCCCCCCTAACCCCCCGAAAAAAGGGTCAGGTCTAAAAACCCCCGTCAAGTTTTTGTTTCAGAAATGACCCGGGAAAGGTGCACCCCTGCATATGTGCTACCTTGGGTCCTAAAAATAAAATCCCAAAAAAAAAAATTATTCCAAAAAAAAAAAAAAACTAGAGGGGGGAAAAAATATGAAAAAAATGGGGACTTTTCCCTCAACATTTTAAACTTCTCAATTTAATTGGAAACCCTTTGTCAGTATTTATGAAAGGGGTCTCCCAAAACACTTTAAAGCCGGGTTTAAAAAAGAACACATTTTTTGGGCCAAAAAGTGGCATAGAAAGGGATGTGCCCCAAAAATTTCTCAGGGCCTTTTACCCCAAGAAATTGGGAAAGTATTGGTACAACCCGTTTTTTCGCCACATTTAATCCCTTACACATTCATAATTTTAGAAAAAACCCAAAAAAGTTTGGGGCTGAAAACAGGGATCACCAGGTTTTTCCCAAACAGTTCATACATCTGTTGGGGCCCGGGGTTCAGCAGATAATTTTCCTTAAAACCAAAGCCAGAAAACTGGTGGGAACCCCCTTTCAACCCTAAAACAAACATGTGGCCAAGTTTTTTATCTTTTACATGTTCGCCTAAAATTGAATATTAAAAAAAAAATATTATTTCAATTTTTAAATTTCAGTTTCCCTTTTAAACAAAATAAAAGCGAAAAAATTACCCAAAAAAATGGCCCCCAGGGCATGAAAAGGGTAAAATGGGGACAGTCGTGGGAAATGGTTTAAAAGAACATTTCTAACCAACAAAGTTTATAAAATTTGGGAGGGTGTTAAAATCGCCCCCCTTGCTTCTTTTTTTTTGTCCTCCACCCCCTCCCCCCTTTTTAATCCTGAGTCATTATATTCCCTTCGTTTTTGAAAAGGGCCTATTTATAAACGTTTCCCCCCGTTTTTTTGCCCCCCACCGAAATCCTTTGGGGCAGCGCCCATGAAGACCCAAACAGGGGTGATTCATCCTAAATTCCAAAATTTTCAGGTTCATTTGCCAGGGTAAATATTAACCCCTTTATTTTTCCACAAATTATAAAGACTTGTTACCCTATAAGGTTAAGTGATGCTAATGATGCCTTAGGTTTGCTTGTCCTCATAAGGAAAAGAATAATATTTACCACTGTTACTTTTTGTATCCCAAAAGTTAAATGCATTTGATAACTGGGATGGGTCAGTGAGAACCTTCCAGATTCTTTGCTGATTATGGCATGGTTTTCTACTGATAACAGATATGCGCTGTTCCTGTTTATTAAAGCTCATACAGTCTACTTTTACTTAAAGGGGTATTCCCATTTCATTGATTAGCTTTGAATATGTAGGCAAAGATAAATAAACATTATTTTAAAATACATTGCTGTTCTGATTTTGCTTCCTTTCAAAGTTAGGGTATGTCCACATGGTATGGTTTTCAGATGGTTTTCAGATTTGAAAACTGTCTGAAAACGGTCAACCATCCCCATAGACTTCAATAGAAAATCTGAGTTGTACTCTACACAGCTCGTATTTTCTGACGGTCGGATTTCGGACAGAAGATGTACTGTTCAGTGGTTAACGGTAAAATCCGCAAACCCACGAACAGAACCGCCTCCCAAAACCATCCAAAAGATTATATTCTTTAAACAGAATCTGACCGGCATTTTACCACTGCCGTGTGGCCGTACTCCTGGTGCAGTTCTTATCTTCTGCTTGTTTACAGGTTTCCTAGGCTGCTCAAGCCACCCTAGCCTGGGTGGTGACATCACTCCTTCCTGCACAGGCTTGTTTATATGTTTTACTGACAAACTTTAAAGGGGTTTTCTCACAACACAGATCATATCTTTAAGGCTATGTTCACATGGGTTAACTTCGGTGCGCATTTCACTGCGTATTTGCGCTCTAATACGGGCGAGATGCGAAATACGGGCTGAAATTCTGGTAATCCATAGCTCTCATAGAGAACTTTGGATTACGTCTCCTCTCCCCGCTTGTACAATACGATCGTATTGTAAGTGCGGGGAGATAAGGGACATGTCAATTACTTGCGGCGAATACGCACCACAAGTAATTACTGTCAATGGGGCCGGTGGGCTGCCGGTCCCCCCGTGCCGCGGGAGTGTGCGCTGATCAGTGCAACTCCGAAATCACCCGAAGTAATTGCGGTCATACTCTACGTGCCGCAATTATGCCGTGTGAACATAGCCTAATGATGGGACAGTAAAAATAAGCACTTTTGAAATTGGTTTGCATTATCTTAATCACTTAGTATAGCAGATATGAGCTAAACTGTGCATCTATAGCTATTTCTGCAGCAGGTGGATGGGACACGTCCCATTTCATTCAGCCTGTTCGGACATGCCCCCTGAATGGGACACGCCCGCTGTGCTGTGATTGGCTGCCTGCACTGTGTGCTTACTCCCCTCTGAGCTGTTGAAATGGAAACAAACTGCCTGTGATGACTGTGTGTACAATAAATGCTGTCTCAGCTCCTCTCTATGTTTATGTCCCAGTGATAGTTCTATGTAAAAGATCTGTGCAATTACTGAGTCTCTAGCTGCTAGATTCACTCTCCCCTCATATAACACAGCCTTATACACTCCCCCCCATATAACACAGTCTGCTCTACCTCCTGCCTGATAACAGAGATGTAACGGGGAGCAGCGTGCCTTTCTCACATTTGTTTCAACAGTTCAAGCTGTATGTATAATTGTTTACACCAATGCAGGTGTTCTGGTTATACCAATGCAGGTGTTCTGCTTACAAGGAGCTTGTGCAGCCTGGAGATGATAGCTCTGCAGATATGAGAACATTGCAGAAGGTCTGCAGAACCGTGATATCCTTTCCCTTCCACTGCTCACACACAGTGATGATTTCAAAACTCTTTAGTAAGGAGAGACACGCCTACTGAGAGAAGAGATTCGTCCCTGGATTTGAAGCTGCAACAGATAGAAACAGCTTAAGTCTGAGAAAGCGTGTAATGATAAAACCCCTTTAACTCTTTATGGTGCTGCAGCCTTCTGTTCCTCTAACAATATACACACTATCTCTCCCCTGATGCCCTCTGTTATGTACAGTCCTCAATTCTTGGTGACCCAGGAATAAGAAGAGCAGGGTGTTTGAAATTTGGTGGATACCTGGCAAAGAAAAACCCAAAGTCAATATTTTTTCCTGACCCATGCACTTTTTGATCATTTATTGAGCTCACATCAGGAGTGAATCCAAAAGAAAGTATAAAGGTTCTACAGTACTACCAAGTATATAATTCTCTAGCTCGGTCTCATGCTTTCCCAGTACACCAACCATAACCATATTGGTTGCATGAAACCAGCATATGCCAAGAGATTGTCTTTTGACTTTACTTCACAGATGGATAAAGTAAAAAATACACAACATGTTATATATAGTTTCCAATGGGATTCAAAGGGTGATGCATACCACTCTATGCTTAAACAAAGTCACGCACTGCAGTCTTACGTAGGAGGTACATTTTCAGAAATAGTTCCAACATAAAAGTCAGATGGAGGGAAAAACTTATCTGTGAATATAGTCTTAGATGCTGTAGTGTCATTAGGTCCAGGCACCTGGGGCATATCTCTTGGTTTTTTTTTTTTGTTCAAGCAACTGCTACTTTCAATTGTATTTACATTTTAAAGGATGAAGATGAATTGACAGATGGAGAATTGTGAATTGGGCTAATTAAAGGCATCTATAGCTGAACTGGGTATAACAATCAGGGGTGCCTTTGAATATGGAGCTATCAATTTTGGCTATGGTGCTGTATGGTGGGCATTAGGTTTGCTACAGTGTAGGGAAAAATGGCATGGCGATGATTTTTGGGGCCCACCATTAAAATTGATACTTGAGGACCATCAGTGGAGTTTATTCATGGGGCCCACCTTACAACTACTGTATATGACTGTACATGACTTTTCCACTCTGTCTCTTGCTTTCTGACTCTTTTTCTCCCTGCCTTTCTCCCTAAAAAGCAGCCCAGGGGCCTACCATGCCCAGGGGCCCAACCTAGGCTCTCCCCTACTCCTCTGTGGTCCAGTCTGAGCCTGTTTGGACATATGCTGCGGAAGTATCGGGTTGCAAAACTTTGCAAAAGCAAGTTGTAACTGCAAGTTTTCATATCAGCCTAGGACAGATGGATTAAGATACTGAAACCAAAGCAATGTGGGAGCATGAGCTGTTCAGAAACAAAGAAGCACAGCTGTGCTTCCCTTTACTTCAGGGATTGGTGGAGTTTTGATCACCTGGAAATACAAAGTCTAAGATGATCAGCTCACCACTATTTCCTCATTCCGTCAGCTGGAAGAAGCACGGTCAGGAGTGAAACTTGAACTCATACGGTTCACTTCATACGGTATCCAACTCTCTGCTGACGCATTTCGGACAAACAGAGTTTGAAATGTGTCAGCGGGGAGTTGAATACCTTATGAAATGAACATTATTGATTTTATTGTTTATCCACCATTCTGGTTCCCCATTATGCTGTAAGTTTAGTTCATTAGACCTCAGGTCATGCTCAAATTTGCAGTAATAAAAAAGACTTACACCTGTCTTTTGCTGTTTGGTACAGGCCTAAGGCTGGAAAAACACATAGGGACTTAGAGCAACACGCATGAAAGTGTTTTTTTGGTGTAAAATGCGGCAAACGTGAGAGGTTCACCTAAATTGCCGATGTATGGCGTGTTGAACGAACATGTTTGCCGCATTATGCACCAGACTCGACACAATGTAATGCGCCAAACATGTGGGGGCATTTTGGGGCGTGTCACATCAAATTCAAACTATTAGACACATTTATGAATGTGTCTCAGCAAAACGAAGCATATTACTGCTTGAACAAGCAGACCTCTCTCAATGTGGTCTGCCTGAGCCTGAGCAGTCATAATAGAACTAGATTTGCCATTAGGGCAAAAAATAACCCTTATATCTGAACTTATACCGGTAAAATAATAAAAAGTAATTTCTGATAATTATCAAAGTATATAAAATTAAATTATATAAAATAATATAATATCGAAAAAATATTAAATTATCTCTTATAAAATGTATTTAAGATTAATATAATCTAAAATTAATTTAAAATTAAATAATATAAATTAATTAAACCAATACAGCATCTACCTTAAATCCCGTTCTCAGTCATGGATTTACGGATTTAGCGTACTGTTATCACTGATTACAAACACATCTTAGCAGGATAGAAATAAAATAAAAGGTGTTAGAATAGCATGTCAGTGAATAGAAACTATGGTAGTGATCTTGCATGTTGCACCACAAGTCTCAGCAAGAGCTGTGGTGTGCCGGCTATTGTTATATGTCAAATACACGGTTTCCGCATTATTAATGCATGTTTGGGCATTACTTTTGTGCCAAAGTTACGTGGCACGCCAAACACAGATGTGAGGTGCCTCGAACCTTAGGCACCATTTATGACTGCACATTCACCACTTTCATATATTCAGCCGCATTTTTCACTGGAAAAAAATACACAAAAAGTGGCCTGGATGCGCCAAGTTTCATACATGTCGCCCTTACTGTCTAACAGTAAAATGGTTGCTGTCCATAGCAACCAATCAGAGCTCAGCTTTCATATTATAAGAAGTCAAAGCTGAGCTCTGATTGGTTGTCTTGAGCAACAAAGCGAGTCTTACTGTTAAACAGTTTGGATAAATGAGACCCATAGGGTAACATGTATGTACGGGGCTGCGTCAGAAGTCTGGCATCTTTTCAGCCCAAAACCTAGCGCAGCACTGTTCGCTATATTTTTGATCAGGCGCACTCCAATATCAGGTGCCTGCAGCATTTTGTAATGCGCCTGAGATCGGGGGCATGCTGGAGGCGGGTCACACCACAACCGTACGAAGCTACACATTTATGACTGTTTATCAGCAAATCTTGGCGCATTACTGCTGGAACAGATAGACCAATTTAAAAGTGGTTTACCTGAGCCAGAAGTGTCGCTTTGTAGCTAGAAAGCGCTAAATCTATGACCCGCAGTAGAACAGGTTCCTAGATTCAGCATTCTATGCTACTAATGTGTGCAAAAAAATGGTGCCTGGGCGCCAAAGATCATACATGTCGCCCATAGTGTTTTACAGCATTTTCAGTGAGGTTTTTTTTTGTGTTTTTTAGTGGTCTATAGTTAAATCTAAAATGCATTACATGTGAAAATTTTTACTTTTGACTTTTTTTTCTTTGCAAAACACAGCATGCTCTGTATATGGCATTTTTGTGGTGTTTTTCCATTAGGTTTCTATGTAGAACGTAAAATATGCCAGATAATTGCATACGTTTTAAATGTTAAAAAATAAAAAATACCATCAAAATGCTTATAATAAACACCATGACAAACGCTTGAAACCAATATACTTTCTATGTGCATTCCTTATCATTTTCAGGTTCATAGTAATTCAATTTGCAGATCCTATATCAAGTCACATGCTTTTAGAGGATGTTTAATCAAGGTCTATTTCAAAGTTGTTACATCCTGACCAGCTAAATTTATCATTTTTTGCCTTCCTGCGTTTCAACAGTCATAACTTTTATTTCATTGACACTGTTGTATAAGGGACTTGTTTTATGCAGGAAAAGTTGTATTTTTTGGGGTTGTAGTTTAAGTTTACTTATAAATTACTAGGTAATTTTTTAACATTTGTTTTGAAGTGTGAACATAAGTGGCGACATGTATGATCGGGCTTTCCACCTGTTTTCAAGCGTATACTGCGCCTCACTGTGCCAACTCCGCTGTCCAGGGGCGTTGCTAGGGTCCTAAAACATCTGGGGCTCGGGCCCTTTGTGTTTTTCCCGCCTCATTGTGAACTGCGGATGTTTTTTAACAGAGAAAAACCTTCTGTTCCTGTCACAATTTTCTGCCACATCCCACACAGATCCCGTCCAACTCCTCAGCAGTCACTTGTACCAGTAAAAATCACCAATGACAAATTTACTTTTTTCAGAACTTTCTCACCTTCAATGACAATACCCCTAAACAGTCACCAAATACTCCACCGCTACATGGAGCAAATCCACCAGACAAGTGAATGTGACTAAAAACACTCCTACAACACCAAGTCCCAAAACTATTACTACTTAAGGCTCAAATAATCCTGCCAGACCCTGACCGAACGCGACCCCCACATGTGACTACCAGCTGTACACAGGCTCTGATTACATATACCCCCGCCATACAGGGGCCATATAGTGGTAGATACTAGTTGTATGTAGACTCTGCAGACATATAAGTGATTACCCTGCCCGTTACCCTTTAGAACTCACCGGAGACGTCTTTTCTGATCCCGCGTCGTTCACTTTCCCTTTTCTTCTCCATCCGGTTCACACCTTCATGCTGATTGCTCCCGGCCAATACTCGTCCCTGAGTATTTGGACACAAATATTTTAGAATCCTCACATTTCCAGAAAACTCCTTAATTTTTAGGTATAGCAGTCCCCTCAGTTAGGTAAAAATAGGGGCACTAAAAGCAGTATATGGGCCACGGGCAGGTATATGGGGGCCACAGGCAGGTATATGGGGCACAAAGGCAGAAATATAGGGGCACTGAGGCAGGTATATACGAGCCCTGCGGCAGGTATATCGGGGCCCTGAGGCAGTATATAGGGACAACAGGCGGGTATAGGGGGGCACAGGCAGGTATAGGGGGGCACAGGCAGTATAGGGGCACAGGCAGTAAAGGGGGCCACAGGCAGGTATATAGGGTCATTGAGCAGTATATGGGGGTCACAGGCAGTATATGGGGGCAACCGGCAGTATATAGGGGCCCACAGGCAGGTATATGGGGCCAAGGCATTATATGGGGTAAAAGGCAGTATATGGGGCCACAGGCAGGTATATAGGGTCATTGAGGCAGTATATGGGGGCAATGAGGCAGTATATGGGGCCACAGGCAGTATATGGGGACACAGGCAGGTATATGGGGGCACAGGCAGATATATAGGGGCACAGGCAGGTATATAGGGCACAGGCATCATATGGGGGCCACAGGCGGGGATATGGGGGCCACAGGCAGTATATGGGGGCACAGGCAGTAAATGGGGGCACAGGCAGTATAGGGGCACAGGCAGTTAGGGGGGCCACGGGCAGGTATAAAAGGGCACAGGCGGGCATATGGGGGGCACAGGCAGTATTAGGGGCCACAGGCAGCATTTTGGGGGTCACAGGCAGGGATATGGGGGCCACGGGAAAGGGATTATAGGGGCACAGGCGGGGATATGGGGCCACAGGCAGGCTTTAATAGGGGCACAGGCAGGAAATAGCGGGCCACGGGCCCAGAAATAGGGGGCCACAGGCAGGCATTAAAAGGGGCACAGGAAGGATATGGGGGCCACAGACAGGCATATAGGGCACAGGCCAGTTATAAGGGGCACTGAGGCAGGTTAAACGCTATAAAAATAACAACATTAATACTCACCTTAACTCCCCCGGCGAGCGCGCCCCCCGTCCCCTTCACCCGCGCTCCTCCGGCAGCTCCTCGGGGCACGGCCTATGACGCGCTTTTGCGCCCGAGGACAGGCAGCGTCGCGATGACGTGATGTCTATCGCGACGCTGCCGGCTGAGGCGCACGGGGCCGCGGCGGGGCCTCGTGCTGTGGGACCCGGCAGCCCTCGCGAGGTAACCCGCTTCTGCCCACACTGTCTGCGGGGCAGGGACGCTCGCTTTCTGCCCCGCAGAACCCTCAGCTGAGTGTGCGTCCAGCGGACTCACATTGCAGCTGAAGAGCCAGTTTAGTGCCCAGGCCCACGCAGAGGCCTGGAGCCCGGGGGACTCGGGCACATGGGGTTTTATTCGGGGCCCAAGCCCCGAATAAAACAGACTAGCGACGCCCCTGCCGCTGTCAGACACTCAAATGCGCTGTTAGGCGCAAGCTTCGCAACTTTGTAATGCGCCTAACATGATGGGGCGTTATTTGGGCGTGCTGTGGGCGTTCTGGGGCGGGAAGCACCAGATTAGAAAACACCCGACGCATGAGGAATGCCGGTCGGCAAAGTGAGGCGCATTACAGCTCCGACAGGCAGACCTAGTTCAATGTGGTCTACCTGAGTCAGTGGAGGCGCAGTGAAGCTACAACTTATTGTAATGGGGCAAAATGTGTACTGTTACAACAGTACACTAATAAAAAAGAGTTGTCTATAAAATTTATTAATTAATAAAGATAAATATCAAAGTTTTATAAAAACAATTTTAATGTATTGGAAAAAAATTGATCATTTTAAAAATAAAGGAAATATATATAAGATCTCAAAAGAAAGAAATATCAGCTATAAAAGGTCTTCAAAATACGGGGAAAATTAAACTAATTTTACATTAAATAAGACAATGTAAATTTTTTGTCTTTTTTATACCAAAAATTTAAGATTTATTTTCGCTTCTTTCACCTTGTATTCTATTTAGTATATACAGCAAGAGCCAGCACAGCACAGATGTTGCTGGGAACTGTGGTCCTCCAACAGGATTTCATTTCCCACGGCTTAAATTTTTGGTCGTATTTACGGACGTAAATTTTCGTCCGCAAATACATCACTAAATACGCCCTTAAATAATGAACAATTAGCTTAGAATTGATACCAATGGAAAATACGGATGTATTTGCGGGCGTATTTACAGACAAAAAGTTTTTCAATGTGTTTTCTTTCAAATCACAGACATTCAAATTTTAATCCAATGTGAAAAGCGCATCCAAAACGTACCCAACACGTACTCAAAAGTGTGTTGCATTTTTGGATCTGTTTTTCAGGCTTCAAAAACGCACTCCATTGTTTCCTATGGGGATTTCACTTGCGTAAAACACAAGCAGAATTGACATGACAATTCTTTAAACGGATCCAAGAAACGCATCGAAAAGACGCGAGTAAACACGCATCAGCGGTCACTAGAGATGGGCGAATCAATTCTAATGAAGTGGAATTCGTTTAGAATTTCAGGAAAACTTCGTTCTGACGAAGTCAAGTTTGGGGTACTCGGGTGAACAAAGATTGCTTTTGATTGATAAAAAGCTGCGACACATGGCCGCAACATGGGGCAAAGCACTTCTGGAGAAGAAGGGCAAAGCCCTACATGACAAGTGGCGAGAGATGAAGCCCAATCAGAGACCGGCGGGATTCATTGACGTCACCGCACTATAGAAGTCCGTGCGCGACGCTGGCATGTCACACTCCTCTCACTGTACTGGATCAGGGGAAGGTCTGCCCGCGCTTGAATGTACTGAAGAACTGATTTTTATACAGCGATTTTTTGGGTGTCTCAGCTGTCTCAGAGACTGCTTCTCTTAATGATCTATTTCTGATTTTTTTGGTGTATTGGATCTGAATCCATTGCGTTCCACTGCATCTGCATAAACATTTTATAATTCTAATCGTGCTCTCAGCACATTGAAAATCCAAGGGGCATTAAGCCAGTTTTCCTGTTGTATCATTTAATAAAGAACAGCGTTTTTATAATACCAATACCACTTAAATTTTGGCTGCTCAATTACCTTTTGCGCAATTTACATCAGGGTAATTAAGGTTGATTAGTGCTGTGGTGACAAAAATGACCGCTATTTCACCGCCAAAAAATACAATTTTCCCTGTAGCATAATTCACAACGAAGTAATTACAATTTTTTCTCCTTGTTGTTAGCGAAGAAAACACGCAATTGTAACGACGCCTACAAAGCTAGTAGTTTCCGGCTTCTCAATTCTTTTGATCAATTAACATCCATGGGTTAATTAAGCGTTGATCTGGCTGCTGTTGTGACTCCCCCCAAGAAACCGTCTTTTTCAACCGCCAAAAAATACAATTATCCTGTACATAATTCACAAGCGTAAGGTTAATATTACAATTTTTCTCTGTTGTGTTGCGTAGAAAACACCAATTGTAACACCTACAAAGCTATTAGTTTCCGGCTCACAATTCTTTTGCGCAATTTTACATCCAGGTTAATTAAGCGTGTTTTTGTGCTGTGGTGACAAAAATTGATCGCCTTTTTCACGCCAAAAAATACAATTTTCCTTGTAGCATAATTCACAAGCGAAGTTAATACAATTTTTTCTCCTTGTTGTGTAGCGTAAAAACACGCAATTGTAACACACTAAAAAGCCTAGTAGTTTCCTCCGGCTGCTCAAATTCTTTTGCGCAAAATGTTACAACCAGAGGGTTAATTAAGCGTTTTCTGCTGCTCGTTGTGACTCCAAGAAACGTCTTTTTCACCTCCAAAAAATACAATTTTCTGTAGCATAATTCACAAGCGAAGGTTAAATTACAATTTTGTTACTCTTGTTGTGTAGACGTAGAAAACACGGCCAATGTAACACGCTACAAAAGCAAGTAGTTTCTGGCTGCTCAATTCTTTTTGCGCAATTTACATCCAGGTTAATTAAGCGTTGTTTTGTGCTGTGTTGACAAAAAACAGAACCGTCTTTTTCACAGCCAAAAAATACCAGTTTTTCCTGTAGCATAATTCACAAGCGAAGTTAATTACAATTTTTTTCTCTTGTGTGTAGCGTAGAAACACGCAATTGTAACACGCTACAAAGTGTTATAGTTTCCTGCTGCTCAAGTTCTTTGCGCAATTTACATCCAGGGTGTAATTAAGCGTTGTTCTGCAGTTTTACTCAGTAAAAAAACTTGTTTTTCACCGCCACAAAAGAAATTCTGTAAGCATGATTCATACCGAAGGTTAATTAAAGCCTTTTGTGCTTTTATATTCAGTACAAATACACAGAGTTTTTAAATGGCACAGTACAAGTCAAATTTTTTTTCCCCTGCCCAATTGAGGGAGCGCAATTTATACCAAGTGTTTACCCAAAATTTCTTAGTGTGTTCATTTGGCGTCAAATACAGGGTGTTTAATTTATCTTATACAAATATCTCATCAAACATTGTCAGTGACACTAATAGAACAAACAGTATGGTCAGACAGAGAGGTGCAGGCTCTTCACCCTGCGAGTGGCAGAGGCACAAACATTCAGGCCCAGTCTCAGCACAGCAAGATGACGTTCGCAGCAGGGGTCACTCTCGGTGAGGCCACAACTACCGCTGTCATCAGCGCCGTGTGTTGTTTCAGCAACCCCATGGTTTCATTAATTGATGACTAGGTCCATCCACTTCCTCCAGATTGACATCTGACAACCCCAGCCAAGAGTCGGTGGAAACGTCAGACACAACCCTTATTGGCATGGCCCGTGTAGCTGGTCAGCGGCCCTCACCTGTCCTCAACCCGCCTCTGTCCCATCCGGTTCCACTCAGCCAGAGATCTACTATGTGTCTGGGCTCAGCGCCAATATATAGCGGATGAACAATTTGTCGAGGGTGGCAAGTCAGCAGCTAACTTGGCAGCGAAGAAATGGGCCAATATCTCCGCTTCTTGCAGTAGGCGTCAAAGTATAAGATTTTGAAAGTGGCCATGGGGAGGTGATGTTGTTAGGTGTCGCCTCTGCATACCAAGACCATTGATGAGGACAGCAGTGACGATGAAACACAAATAGATGAAGATGAGCCGACCGTAATTGGAGCCGGGTGAGGCAAGGCTCATCATCGTCAGGAGAAAGAGGGCAACATCTTGCGCGCAGGCAGCAGCCGCAGCCAGCAAGTGGGCGTGGTGGCCGTTAGTCAGCAGGATATCAGCAGTGTGAGGTCGGAGTCCAAGCGCCACGGGGTAAAAAAAACCCTCTTTGCAGGTCCAACAAAGTAGCGGCACAGGGCTTAGCGAGGCAGCGGCGGCAGAAGTCACTCTGTGGCGGAGCGTTGCAGGTACAATCCGATACTCGCGGTGTGGGCAGTATTCTTTGCTAAGAACACCGTAGGAGCCGAATATGGTATATGTAGAATCAGTAAGCAGAAAGTGAAGCTTGGCCAGTGAATAACGTTGGCACCCACGGCCTTGCGTCAACACAGTTCAGCTTCACAACCGTTGGCCTGGGAGAAACGTGGAGCCTCAAGAGTGGTGGTCCATCCTGCCGCCGCAGCACCAGCAGCAGCAGCAGCGCCCAGTGGGACACATGCCATTGCAGCCTAGTCAAGGCTCCACCTACCTCTGCAGAAAGGGAGCTGTTTCTCTTTGACTTCATCTCCCCGGTCCAATGCTCCTGCTCCTCGCTAGCTCATAGGCGCCGGCAATCGTTCATCCGAGGCGATTGCTAAGAGACAACAGTAAGCTTCCAACCATCCTAAGGTGAAGCACAGACCGTGTCCTGTCCAAGTGTTTTGTACTGCAATCCCTTCCAATTCAAATGGTGGACTCTGTCACCCGTGTTCGCAGAACTAATGCTTGTGCCGACCGAGATGAGAGTTTCCAGCCGTACATTCTTTATCCATAAAAGGCAGTACAAGCACTTCATAAATATGTAGAACAGAAGGTTGGCCAGTCCTTAAAGCTTATCGGTTTGTTTCAAGGTGCACGGCAGCGCGGACGTCTGAGCTGTAACTACAGTCAGGGCCATACATGTCCCTTTACGCCGCACAGGGTGGAATTCGCTTTCCGGCCCAGGCACACCAACAACTTGGACAGTAGAGACACCGCTTTCTCCCCTCCTCCACGTTTCAAACTGCTGCTCCTGCGCCAATGTCCGCCTCCTCACCTCCACCATCACCACCATCTCACCTCCACAAGTACTGCTCCATCAAACCACAATGTGTAGGCACAGCGGTGTCACGCAGTTTTCAACTACACCATCTGGCTTCCTCGGCGAAACGAATTCACACAGGGGGAGGAACTGCTCCGCTCATGCAGCAAGAAATCGACTGTGTGGCTTTCTCCGCGGCAACTGCAAAACGGAACCATGGTGACCGGAAAATGGGAGAACATGGTGGGTCCCGCGCTGCAGCTGCACCGTGAGGAGGGATGTTCCACGCGCCCTGCATGGCGCACGAGCGCAATCTGGTTGTGAAAAGTACCATGAAGGTCATCACCGATCTTCAGCAGATTTCTGAAAAGCCAGGAAACAGTGCATACACTTGTTATCCATCGTACAAACCAGGACCCGTCCTCGAGTTTGCAGCGGCAGAACGCCTCCCCCACACACTCTGATAAGCCGATGTTTTCCACCCGTTGAAATCCAGCCGCACATGTTTGACCGAATGTATGAACACCGAGAAAGGCCATTAACATTTTTAGATGATCCCAGCGCAGACAGAAGTTACTCTCCTGTGATAACTTTGATTTCCAGCCAGTGTCAGCTCATGGCTGACACTTCCGTTTGTTGAGGCCATCTGAGGAGACGACGTTATTTGTCAGTAGCCAAGGACTACGATAAATAACGTCATTCCACTGCTTCATGTCCTGGAACAGAGCTGAAAAATCTGTCTGGGCAGGGGACTGGAGACGTGTCGACTACATGTCGCGGCCACAGAGTCCGGTGGGGACTGAAAAGGAGGAGAGGAGGAGGACATTGTGAGCAGAAGCGTCTGGTGAAAAGATGGAATTTTCTACCCAGTGACAAGAGAGGATGAAGCAGTATGCAGCAGGAGGAGGTGGAATGGATATTAGGAAGAACGAGACAGATGACCCCCAAGCACCGTGGCCAGTATACATTGAAATGAGGCAGGGAGCCCCTCGGAGTCACTGTGCAAATGGCCCGCAGCATGCTTATTTGCTAGTGACAGCCGAATAGTCAGCATCCGGCAGAGGGATGACTTCTGGCTCTCCACCCTCTTGGAACTCTCTCGCTACCGGTCAAATGTGAGCCTTTTTCCCCCAGCTATTGAGAGGAGTGAACAAACTCAAATACTAAATAGGGAAATCCTCATCCTCCGTAATCAGTTGGCCGCTGCCTATGTGCGGCATCGTCCCTCCTCTGAACAGGTCCTGACCGGGGGTGTTTTCCTCAGCGCTCAAGGTACTACTAGCCCGCGCGCTGTGTTAAGTGGGAAGGGGTAGGAGTCATCCAGCCCATCAGCAGTAACCTAAGTCTGTAGTCACTGAGGAGCAGCTTCCTTCTCCCTCCTAGTGAGTGAGGTAGTCGCCAGCAGCAGCAGCAGCAGGCACCTGAGCAAGTCCCTGAACAACAGGTGGTGTCCACTTTGACAAGCACTCTGCACCCCATTTTAGAAGATTCCGCTGGACTAACTGGGTGGCCAACTGGATGTGTGGCGCAACTTTAGCCGAGTTTTGCAGAGGAGAAGCGTCCCTGCCCGGCATTAGTGTGCATCAGAGCGGGTTTCAGTCGGCGGGGCCATCGATAGCCCAAAGTAGAACCCCCCTTGTCCACTGGACATTGGAACTACCTGACCTTTGTCAAGATGAATCAGGCGTGGATCGGCCAGGATTTCCCACAACACCAATGCATTAGCCGTCAGACTACATCAGCCATGATGCCTCACCCCAAACTGTGAGAAATGAGTTCTGGGTTCAAACTATCTGCCTCAGCCCCCCCCCCACTATTCTGAATGACGCCGTCCCCCGCCTGATGCCACACATCTGCTGACATTTTCTCCATCTGCCAACAACCATCCTTTACCAGGGACTGGTATGTTGCCACCTCACCTCCACACTGTGGTCATTGTGCCACTGTCTGACCTCATGCTGCTGCTGTGGCTGCTGCAGTGACCTCCACATGTGTCATTTGTCCCACTCTGTGGGGCCTACTCCTGTTTTTGCCACCTGCAGATGTCATTGTGTCCACTGCCTTACCTCATGCTGCTGCTGCCGTGACCGTACACATACTGTGTCATACCATTGTGCCACTGTCAACCCATGCTGCTCCTTTGGCTGCTGCCCGAAACCTACACACTGTGTCATTGTCCCCCTCTGAGGCCTACTCCTGTTTTGCCACCTCCAGAAAGTCATTGGGCCACTGTCAGACCACATGCTGCTCCTTGGCTGCTGCGTACCAAAACACACTGTGTCATGGTCCCACTCTGTGGCCTACCTCTTGTTTTGCCACTCTCCCGAATGTGATTGTCCACTGTCTGACCTCATGCTGCTCCTGTGGCTGCTGCGTGACCTACACATCTGTTCATTGACCCACATCTGTGGCCTACTCTGTTTTTGACACATCCAAATGTCAGTTGTGCCACTGTCTGACCTCATGCTCTGCTGCCGTGACCTACACACTGTGTCATTGTGCCACTGTCTGACCTTACAAGCTGCTTTCTGTGCTGCTTGCCGTGACCTACACCTGTGTCAATTGTCCCACTCTGTGGCCTACTCCTGTTATTTTGCCACCCCGTCCGGAAAGTGATTGTGCCCACGTCTGACCTCATGCTGCCTCCTGTGCTTCTGCCGTGACCTACACAACTGTGGCAATGACCCACACTGTAGCCTACACCTGTTTTTGCCACCTCTCAAATGTGATTTTTGCCACTCGTCTACCTCATGCTGCTCCTGTGGCTGCTGCGTGGACTACACACTGTGTCATTGACCCACACTGAGGCCAACTCCAGTTTTTTTGCCACAGTCCAGAATGTCATTGTGCCACTGTCCCTGACCTCATGCTCTGCTGCCAGTGACCTACACACTGTGTCATGTGCCACTGTCCTGACTCAATGCTGCTCCTGTGGTCTGCTGCCGTGAACCAACACACTGTGTCATTGTCCCACTCCTGTGGGCCTACTCCTGTTTTTGCCACCTCCAAATGTGATTGTGCCACTGTCTGACCTCATGCTGCATCCTGTGGCTGCTGCCGTGACCTACACACATTGTCAATGTCCCACACTGTGGCCTACTCCCTGTTTTTTTGCCACCTCCAGAATGTGATTGTGCCACTGTCTGACCTCATGCAGCTCCTGTGGTCTTCTGCCGAGACCTACACACAGTGTCATTGTCCATTCTTGGCCTACAACTCCTTGTTTTTGGCCACCCTCCAGAAAGTATTTTGCCACGTCCCAGACCTCATGCTGCTTCCTGTGGCAGCTGCCGTGACCCTACACACGGTCATTGTCCCACTCTGTGGCCTACACCAGTTTTTGCCACCTTCCAGAATGTCATTGTGCCAACTCTGCCTGACCTCTGCAGCTGCCTGCCGATGAGACCTACACACTGTTCATTTTGCCACTGTCCTGACCTCATTCTGCTCCTGTGCAGGCTGCCGTGACCTACAACCCTGTGGTCATTGTCCCACTCTGTGTGGCTACTCCTTTTTTGCCACCTCAGAATGTTATTGTGCACTGCCTGACCTCATGCTGCTGCTGCCGTGACCTACACACTGTGTCAATTGTGCGACTGTCTGACCTCATGCTGCCTCCTGTGGCAGCTGCCGTGACCCTACAACACTGTTCGATGTCCCACTCTGTGCCTACTGCCTGTTTTAGCCACCTCCAGAATGTGGAATTGTCCACTGTCTGACCTCATGCTGCTCCAGTGCGCAGCCTTGTGACCAACACACTGTGTTCATTGTCCCACTCTGGGCCTACTTCCTGTTTTTTGCTTGCCACCAGTCCCAGAATGTCATTGTGCCACTGCCTGACCTCATGCTGGCAGCTTGCCAGTGAACCAAACACTGTGTCATTGGCCACTGTCTGACCTCATGCTGCTCCTGTGGCTGCTGCCGTTACCTACACAACTGTGTCATTGTCCCACTCTGTGCCTACTCCTGTTTTTGCCACCATCCAGAATGTATTGTGCCACTGTCTGACCTCATGCTGCCCTCGAGGCTCTGCCGAGACCTACACACAGTGTCATTGTCCCACTCTGTGGCCCACCCTGTTTTTTCCACCTCCAAAAGTGATTTGCCACTGTCTGACCTCATGCTGCTGCTGTGGCTGCTGCCAAGCCTCCACAACTGTGTCATTGGGCCACTGTCACCGACCTCATGCTGCTGCTGTGGCTCGCCTGGTGACCTACACACTGTGTCATTGATCCCTCTCTGTTGCCTACTCCTTTTTTGCACCTCCAGAATGTCATGGCCACTGCCTAAACCACATGCTGCAGCTGCCGTGACTACACAGTGTCATTGTGTTACTGTCAGACCTCCATGCTGCTGCTGTGGCTGCTGCCGTGACCTACGCACTCTGCCCATTGTGCCACTCAGTGGCCTACCCTGGTTTTGCCACCTCCAGATGTCATTGTGCCACTGTCTGACCTCTTGCGCCCGCCTTGACCTACACACTGTGTCCATTGTGCACTGTCTGACCCTCAATGCAGCTGCTGTTGCTGCTCGCTGACTGACCTACACCCAGAGTGTCATTGTGACACTGTTCTGACCTCATGCCTGCCCTGTGGCTGCCTGCCGTGACCTACAACACGTGTCATGTCCCACATCTATGGCCTACACCTGTTTTTGCCACCTCCAGAATGTGATTGTGCCACTGTCTGACATCATGGCTGCACCTGTTGGCTGCTGCCAGTGACCTACACACTGTGTCATTGTCCCAATCTGTGCCTACTCCTGTTTTTGCCACTCCAGAATGTGATTAGTCCGACTGTCCTGACCTCAGCTGCTGCTGTGGCTGCTGCCGTGACCTCCACACTGTTCTTTGTGCCCTGTCTGACCACATGCTGCTGCTGTGCTGCTAGCGTTACCTACACACTGTGGTCCTTGTCCCAGCTTCAGTGGCCTACCTCCTTTTTTTGCCACCTCCACAAATGTCATGTGCCACTCGCCCTAACCTCATGCAGCAGGGCTGCCGTGACCTACACGTGTCATTGGCTACTGTTCTGACCTCATGCTGCTGCTGTGGCTGCTGCCATGACCTACACATGACAACCTGACATTTGTGCACTCAGTGGCCTACCTTCCAGTTTTGCCACCTTCCAGAAAGTCATTGTGGCCACTGTCGACCTCATGCTGCTAGCTGCGTGACCTACCGACTGTGTCATTGTGTCACTGTTCCTGACCTCATGCTGCTGCGTGGCTGCGCTGTGACCTATACACTGTGTCATTGTGCCACTGTCTGACCCACATGCTGCTGCTGTGGCTGAAGCCGTGACTACACACTCTATCATGGTGCACTGTCTACCCTCATGCTCTGCTCGCCCGGACCCCACACTGTGTCATTGTGCACTCTGTTACCTATTCCTGTTTTTGCCACCTCCAGAATCAATGTGCCACTGTCCTGACCTCGATGCTACTGTGTGCCGCCTTCACCACACACCTCTGTCACTGATGTTTGCCAACCGTGAATACCCTCACTAGTTATATTTTTCCAGCTAGGGGACGCTGCCATGCACTTTATCAGGGCTACATTCCCGCTTCAGTTTTTGGTCAGTTTTGCACTCGTAATGTGCCCCAGGGAATTTATAGTGAAGCGATTCTAAGAGCGGCGGCAGTCATTCGGCATACTAAAACACAACATTGTATGAAGACCAAACCCAAACTCCCTCTCATTTTTTAAGCAGGGCACAACTTTCTACAGCACCCTGCAGGCCTGTGCAGCCTAAAAATAGTGTTTTTTAACGGATTCGTGCCAAGTATTGGGGAACGAAGTCTTTTTTGGAAAAATTTCGGCGAAGGAACAAACGAATTTGGGGGAATTCGCCCATCTCTACGGTCACTCATCGACCAAGCGTTTTTAATTGAAACAATGAAATAAACACTGCGCTTTGTTAAATACGTTTTTTGGTCCAAAAGGGGATCCAAAAACATCTAAAAAAACGCTGTGTGAACATACCCTAACGGTTTAAACCCCCCCCCCCCCCCTTTTCCCAGAGAAATCTCCAGTCAGGGGGCCAATGCTGCGGGATGCCAGCTGTAATGTACAACTGATTTCCTGCAGCAATCATACAAGCTCTGATTTAGAGTTCGCACATTGCCCAGGACGTAAGTTTACATCCATTTGCATTAATCCCTACATGACTGTAAGTTTATGTCCAGTGTCGTGAAGCGGTTAATATGTATTTTTATTTTATTATTTATTTAATTTTTTCCACCCTTATTTATGTTTTTTACTTTTTTAATGCAAATTAAGGCATTTACTAATGTATTTACATACTCCTGTATGCTAGTACATTACTGACAGCCTTGTCAGTATGACTAGGCTCACTACAAATACAGACCTATGGCTACCCAAGGTCTCCAGAGCTGACTCTATAGATATTTCTCAGGCTACATCAGGCAATGGGAGCCCCTGTGACTTGATGGACCAGGGTAATCTTGATCATGTCATGGTCAAAAGGTTAACCGACCGGGATCTGTTAACTACACTTCTGCTCCTAGTGTAGTTGCGGTGCTGGGAGCCACAAACCGTCCTTTGAAGGCAGCAATGTTTTTTGGCTGTTGTTAACAACAGAGAACACGATCTGCCTGCCGTCAAGAGACAGTGGAGGGTTGTTAATAGGTTAAAGGGGTTGTCTCACCATTCTGTTTTACAGACACAAAGGCAGCTTCAGACTAACATTTCCTGTTCAGGCTGTGGGTGGTTCTACAGCAGTGACTGACATATCAGCTCTGCTATTTCTAGCTGATCCTGTTACATTGACATGACTGCAGGAGGTTTGTAAACTGTAGTGTACAAGGCTAAAGTGCTCTAAAGGGTTAAGGTTGGTCAGTAAGTAATGTAAGTGACATCCCCAGCCCGACCACTGCTATAGCCAGTTAGAGCAGAGACAGATGGTGCCTAATCTAGAGAAGTTTGTGTAAACCAACAGAAAGCATGAATTCTTCTAACTCTGAAGAGAAGCAAATCCCAAAAAGTAAGACTATTTGGTAAAAGTCTTTATTTACCTTTGCCTACTTGTTCAAAGGTAATCATAACCCTTTAATTTTTCTTAGCAGATGACCCATAGGCCTTGCTTAACTACCTATTTTTTAAAGGAGTGTTCCCATCTCACATTTTGATGTGAAGGTGCGACAGGTGCAGTTACCACCTCTGGAACACATAGCTATCTCGGAAACAGGCCATTTAGGAACTGTCAGTTCTGTCCTATGGGAGTTCTGAGTGCAATGAAGCGGTGTGTTGACCTACTCTATGTTTTGAATGGAAACTTTTGAAGGCCCGTTTTCGAGATAGGTACAGGTCCCAAAGGCTTCCATATTGGTTTGAACATTGAGTTATCTTTTATTGTCACTTGGACAATCTGCATAAAACATGCCATTTATCAGTCTGTATTTCTTTAAATAATTTACTAAAGAAGCTGTTTTACAATTTGCTAATATTGTTTTTTGTAAAAAAAAAAATCTCATCTGTTTTTTTTTAAAAATAAAAACAGAAATCTGAAATAGTATAATTAAAACCAGGTTGTCTTAGAAAGAAACTTGGAAACATAGAAAAAAGAATGTGCAATCTGAAGGATTAATGTAGAAGAAATTCTGATAACAAAGGAAAGAACACAGACAACTGGTCCAAGAAGTTAGAAACAAAAATTTCCATTAATACAGCATGTTCTATAGAAGGTCATCCGTACTAGAAAAACTGATACTTACCCAAATAAATGAAAAATCACGGAACGCATTAGTAAAAGTAAGATATTTATTACATTGTGCAGAATAAAGACAAGACTTCTTGCCAGTTTAATACTGCATGGGAAATTTTTGCATACATACTAATTTTAAAAAGGAATTTTCAAAAAAGTAATTGCTTTTTAAGATTTATTTATTTTCTCCCGATGTATTTAAAAAATAAATGACTGCATTTTGTCACTTGAAAAGTTTTTGATTTTTGAAAACCAAAAGGGGGCCTTAGTTAAAAAAACTGCTAGGTCTTGATTTTTTTTGTCGCCCCCAAAAAACCAATTGATTCCCTTCCCTTTATAAGTGCTCGAAAAAAATTAAAGGGGTGCTCTGATTGCTTGCTATGGGCAACAAAAAGGATAACATCTCTCATTGGGGAGAGGCCAAGGCCTTCTTTTCCTTTTGGAGGGTTTGCGGCGGGCCCGGGCTCCTGAATACAGGGGGCCCGCCTGGGCAGATGGCTACCCTGCCCAGTGAAAACAGTAACTTGGCCCCTGTGGCGGTTCCGGGCGTCACGTCGATGTTCAGGCCAGGACCCGTCATATCTCTTAAGTAAGCGGAGCAGGAGGCGTGATACCTATCAGTCTCCTCTCCGCGATCTTCTAGGGCAAAGCAGATCTTCGGCCCCGGAAATCCCCAGGCAAATGTCCCAGGGTTGATGCCATCTGCTAGCCGGGAAACAAACTCCCGGGGCAAGGGGCCCCGTTGGGGAGTGCAAAGAGTTCAGTAGCGTTTTTTAGTTTTTTTCTAATTGTTTTTGGGCCCAGGAAAATATTATCTACATGGGGCCTTTCTATTACAGGTGCCTTTAAAACCGGGGGGTTTTATTATTACAGGGGAAAATTATTTACAGGGACCTATAAAAGGGGTATTTTTTACAGGGGAATTTATCCTAAGGGGGAAATATACGGGGGCTATTTCTACAGGGGGCCCAATACAGGGGGGGATTTTATCTACACAGGGTATTTTATCTACAGGGGTCTATATACAGGGGTCATCTTATCTACATGGGGCATCTTATCTACAGGGGGTACATTATCCTACAAGGACATATTATCTACAGGGGGCATATCATCTGACAGGGGCCTATATACATGGGGCATCTTATCTACCGGGGGTACATTATCCTTCTTGCAAATATTATCTACAGGGGGCATATCTTCTGACAGGGGCCTATATACATGGGGCATATTATCTACAGGGACCTATACACAGCGGTAATATTATCTACAGGGACCATTTACAGGGGGCATATTATTTACAGGGGACATATTTACCTATAAGTGGCATTTACCTACAGGAGGCAGTATACCTTCAGGGGGCATATTTACCTACAGGAAGTAATATATAACTACAGGAGGCTATATACTTACAGTAGGTTATACACCTACAGGAGGCATATACACCTACAGGAGGCTGAATATATATTCCTACAAGGGACTGTATACTTACCTACAGGGTTCTGTATACTTACCTATCTACCTACAGGTGGCTCTGTATCTACCTAACTGGAACATATATACCTACCTATCTACAGGGACTGTATATCTACCTACCGGGGGCATTTGTACCTAGCTCGCTACACAGGGCTGTATATCTACTTATCTATAGGGGATATACATACCTATCTACAGGGGGCATATATACCTACCTAAAGTGGGCCTATATATCTACCTACTGTGGGTCTATATACATACCTACTTACTTAATGGGGGGTGCCCATACCAGAGGTGAGATTTGGTAGGGAAGTGCTGGAAAAGTGAGAAGTCTAAGATGTTTGTGTGTTTAATTCTCCAAGGACATGTTATGGACGGGAGAAGTTTTCACTGCAGTCTGAAGTGGATGGAGAAGAAAAGAGAAAAAGAGCGACTCAGAGAATGATTCATCAGAGAAGACCTCTCCTGTGAGTCCATGATGTCAGGGGTTATTTTGCTTCTGTGTTAGATTAGGGCTGTATTCACTGTCTTGGTGGTGACCTGAGCTGGTATCTGACCTCTATGTGGTCTCCATATAGAGGTGTTAAAGGCTTTAAGTTTATGTATATATTTATTCCTGTGAGTGGTTGCATTGGTTTGAGGGTCCAGTACATAGCTCTGCCCAGGGGCCCATAATGCTGTTAAGACAACCCTATTGCACTATGTTGGTGTGGTGTGTGAGAATCCAATAGAGCAGACCTGGGCATTGTACAGCCCTTGGGCCACATCCGGCCCATGGGCCCCATCCGGCTATCTAACTCGCTGGATGTGGCCCCTGGGCGTTATAATGCCCAGGTCTGCTTTAAACCATACTAATAGTAGTGCTAAAGGCCAACCGCGGCACGGTAGCGCCGATGGCCCGCCACGGCCTGGTAGTAGGGAACTGGGCAGCGGAGCGAAGAAGTGACTTCATTGCACCACTGCCTCTCCTCGGCCACACAGCCTAATCACTCTGCACAGGCTATGTGGCCGAGAGGCTGCCACATGAGCGTCCCGGCGCTGGCGGCGCGTTGATGTTACTTCGCAAGTGTCGGGCAGAAGAAAAAGGCGCTTGGCCATGGAAGGAGGAAAGGTAAGTATTATTATCATTATTATTTTTATTGCCAGTTTATATGCCTGCCTGAGGGGACCTATATATAGCTGCCTAACTGAGGAGGCCTATATATACACCTGTCTAACTGAGGGGATCTATAAATACCTGCCTAACTGAGGGGACTTACATATACCTGCCCAACTGAGGGAGTCTATAAATACCTGCCTAACTGAGGGGACTTATATATACCTGCCTAACTGAGGGAATCTATACATGCCTGCGTATTTGAGGGGACCTATACATGCATGTCTAACTGAGAGGACCTATATAGCTTCCTATCTGCTGAGAGGAGCTATATAGCCATACATGCCAACTCTCCCGTTTTTGGCGGGGGGGTCCCGCTATTTGGGGTCCCCTCCCGCCCTCCCGGGGGGAGTTGGCATTCCCCCGCCGCCTGGGGCGGGGGGGGTCCTTAAATTACCGCGGCCAAGAGTAGCGCTAGTCGCTCCTTTTGCGCCGCCGGACCGCTCCTACACGGGGGGAAGCGGCCGCAGCGGCCGCTCCCGCCCGGGCTCACTGTGCGGGGAGGGGAAGGGGGATCGCCCTCCTCCCCCCCCCCCTGATGTACGGCGCCGGTGTGTGCGCCGCACATACAGGTCAGCGGCGAAAAACCCCTTCCCCGGGGTTTCCCCCCCGCCGCTGAAGGATGGGGGCAGGAGCGGGCCGCGTTTCAGGAGCCGGTAGGTAAGGGGATTTTTTTTATTTTATTTTTAAGCTTTAGGGGGCTCCCCTGGCAAACAAGAGGGCAATACCTGGCAACAAGGGGGCATCCCCTGGCCAATGGGGCACTCCCGGCAACAAGGGGGCACACCGGGCAAAAAGGGGGGGCACTCCCCGGGCTAACGATGGGGGCCAACCTGGTTTTTAAACAGATGGGGGCACTACCTGAAACGAGGGGGCACTCCTGGCAACAGGGGGGCAAACGGCAACAGAGGGACATCTCCGGGCAAACAGAGGGGGGGCATACCGGGTAAAACGATGGGGGCACTCCTGGCTAAAAAGGGGGGGGCATACCTGGCAACAAGGGGCACTCCCTGGCAACAGAGGGGGCACTACCTGGCTAAAAGGGGGCACCCCTGGCAAACAGATGGGGGAACTACCTGGCTAACAGAGGGGGCACTTCCTGGGTAACAGAGGGGGACCTTTTCCGGGCCCTAACATATGGGGGGCACTTCCTGGCTAACAGATGGGGGCACTACCGGGCTATCAGATGGGGGCACTACCTGGCTAACGATGGGGGCACACCAGGGCTAACAGTGGGCATTCCCCCTGGCAAAAATGGGGGAAATTACCTGGCAAACAAGGGGGGCACACCGGCCCAAACCCAATGGGGGACTATTGGCAACCAATGGGGCAAACCTGGAAACCCAAGGGGGGCACTACCGGCCCCAAGGGGGCACACCTGGCAAACTTCAAGGGTGGGGGCACCTACGGGTAAAAATTTGGGGCACCTACCTGGTAACAAGGGGGGCCCTACCTGGCTAAAAAAAGGGGGGCACCTACCTGGCTAAAAAAGGGGGGGGCACTACCTGGCTACAAATTTGGCTCTACCTGGCTACAGAGGGGCATCTATTTGGTACAAGGGGGCATCACCGGGGCCTGAAAGGGGCACTACCTGGTATGGGGGGCTATACCTGGCTATAAGGGATCTACCGTCTTTTTCCCAAAACCCTTTAGCAGTTAGGGGGGATTGGGTGTGGCTTTTGAAGGGGCGTGGATACCGAAAAGTGGGCGTGTCCAAAAAATTTTTGATCTCCTGCTTTTTATTTCAAAAGTTGGAAATAGTATATAGCTTCCTATCTGAGGGGACCATAACCTACCTAACTGTGAGGGGACCTAAAAGGCTTCTATCCGGGGAGGGGGAGCTATAGAGTTACTAACTGGGGGGATTTATTACTATAAGTACGGAACTGCTGAAAAAGTGAGGTTTCTAAGATGTGTTTTGGGGTTTAAATTCTTGCAGAGACGAGTTTTCCCGGGTTTGAATTTCTGGGCCCAAAAGGGAAAAAAAACGGGGGGAAGACGACCCCCTGTTTCCCTGTGCTGGTACCTGGCCCAAGGTCCCAGTCAGGGGGCCAATGGAGCTCTGTTGGTGTTTTTGGGAAAAAAGGGTTAAATACACTAGCGCAAGATGTCCTGTTTTTTTCCCAAAGCCATCAATCTCCCCGGGGAGCAGATCGTGGAAACACCCCCATTCATTTTGATACACTGTAGTTTTTTTAGATAGGGGCACATAGTTTGCTGCTTTAAAACCTCTTTACTTTCCACCCTAGTTTCCCTCCTGCTAAAACTTTCTGTCCAAATTTTTTTTAAATTTACAGAAATTTTTGAAAGGATGTATGGTTTCCCTCTCTCGAAAGGGTGACCTACCAAACCTAGTTTCCCCCTTACCTAGGCTAATTGGGGCCCAAAAAGCGGTTTGATTAGGGGAAAATTGCTTAAAAGGGGACAATCCCACTCCCCAGTAAAACAAGTGAGGTCCCAAGGAATTTGTGGGGTTTACAGCCCCTTTTCTCAGTGTAGCTGGGGCCCGGCCCCGGGGGACGGCCTGAAAACCCCAAATTCTAAAAGGGGACTCAAAAGACACCCGTGCAGCCCGAACACCTGAAATCCCTGACCCAAAAGAGGGAAAGGGTGGTTTTTAACGGGTTAAAAATAAGACAGGAAAAGAGAGCTGGGGGTTTGGATCGTTGGGGGGAGTGATCGGTTTTTGGGGTTTTGGCCCTCTAAATTTAATTAAAATTTTCTCTCTGTGGCCCCTTGGGAAAATGTATTGCCCCCCCCTTTGCAATAGGGGCACTAAAAGTGTTCGGGCCCCCCTTTCCCTCATAATGCCTTTGTTAGATGTAAATGCCCAGTGAGGTGCAAAATGTGATCTTCAAATCCTCACACACTGACATGGTGCCTCTCCCTAGTGAGAGATATTCCCCTTTCTGAGCCACTTCTTGCCTCTCACCCAGCTAGTAAGATCTGCTCTGCACTGATGAGGGGCAAAACCCTGAAACAGCTGTCTGCAGATGAGCTATGCTAGCTTGGAAGGAATCCGTTTCGCTTTACATGGCTTGGTGAGACACAAGCAAATTGAGAACAGCTACATCCAATAAAGGGCATTAAAGCATCCAGCTACTTTCCTATAATGCCATTAGCTTGAACTTTGGGCTATTGTACAGATTTGAAGTGCATACATGTTATGTGTCCGTTTGCCCAACAAACAATCGGAGGCTACATGTCACAGCAGTCCCACCAGGATGCTCCCAGTCTGCACCATGCCAAACAGGGTTCCCAGCCATCCCAGATGCGCCATCCCAGATTAAGCCACACTGCTGCTCTGGAGCAGGATTGATTCAGAGGCACTTTTCTTTATGTACCCTTAGCACTCTAGTTACACCCCTTACAGACCCAAATAATCATTGTAACTGACTAAGAATCTAAGTGGTCAGGCCACTCAACACACTACGTGGTCCTAAGTGCAAGGAGTCAGTGTGATCAAACATACATCCATTTCCATCTCAGGTCTCTGTACATCCGAAGCTTCCTGTTTTCCAAAAGTACAAACTAAGAAACTTTAATGATAATGCAGGGGATATACTGTATACTAGGGGCTGTTCACACATCTAGAGAACAGGGCTACAACCGTTTTTTGGCTCAAACACATCATAAAACTGGTGCAGCTCCGTTCATACATGACGCTCTTTATAGTTTAGAGAACCTGAGGCTGAAAATGCAGTCCACTCTATGGGCAGCATTTCATAGAGCAGGATAACCTAGGCAGAATGAGATATATACTTAAATGAATAAAGCACTTGTTCTACTAAATCAGTTTCTGCAACTCTATCATTCTGCTCTCTAACATGATGTCCCCAGGTTGGACTGAATTTACATTGTGACAGGTTCCAGGTGACTGGCTTTGTACTTAAGATGTGTTTAAAGGAAGTACATCTTATCACTTATCACCCTTATCACCAGTGTCGGACTGGGGGGTCTGGGGCCCACAGGGGAGTTGATCTTGGGGGCCTACCTGTTACATGAACAATATTACCTCGCCTCTCGACATAAAAAAAAAAGAAAGTCATACATGCCAACTCTCCCGTTTTTGGCGGGGGGGGGTCCCGCTATTTGGGGTCCCCTCCCGCCTCGCCGGGTAGAGATTGGGCATTCCTACCCTTCCGCCAGCAGGCGGCGGGTGGTTCAATTAAATGGCCGCGGCGACAGAGTGCGCAAGTGCGCTACTCTGGCGCCGACCGGGCCGCTCCTACAAGCGGGTTTAGCGGACCCTGCTGCGCCCGCTTCACCCCCCAGAGTCTCAACTCTCGCTGAGCAGGGAGGAGGCAGGAGGGATCGTCCCCTCCTCCCTCCTCCCCCTGTAATTGTCCCGGCGCCATGTGTGGCGCCGCACATACAGGTCATGCGGATCGCTGGTGGAATGTGACACTGCGGCTGCAGGGTGAGTGACGCGCGGTCTGCAGGGGTAGTGACGCGCGGCTGCTACTCACTTCCCCCTGCGCCGCTGAAGAGATCGCCCGGAAGCGGCCGTGCTGCAGGAGCCGTGAGGTAAGTGGAGATTTTATTTATTATTATTATTTTAATTACCTATATGTGGGCTCTGCTGGCAACATGGAGTGGTACATACCTGGCAACAATGGGGGCACTTCCCTGGAACACAGGGGGCACTACTTGGCAACAGAGGGGACACTACCTGGCAACAAGGGGGGCACTACCTGGCAAACAAAGGGGAACACTCTACCTGCCAACAGAGGGGGCATCTTACCTTGGCAACAATGGGGGCCCTAACTACCTGGCCAAACAATGGCGGGAGCACACCTGCAACAGAGGCGGACATCTACCTGGCAACAGAGGGGCCACTACCTGTAACAATGTGGACATCTACTTTGCAACAGAGGGGACATCTACCTGGCAACAGATGGCAGCAACGTACCTGGCAACTATGGGGGCACTACCTGGCAACAGAGGGGGCATCTACCTGGCAACATAGGGGGCATCTACCTGGCAACAATGGGGGCACTACCTGCAAACAATGGGTGGGCACTACATGCAACCAAAGAGGGGGCACCTACCTGGCTAACAAAGGGGGCACCAACCTGTCTAACAAAGGGCGGGCCCTACCTGGCTAACAAAGGGGGGCACCTACCTGCCTGTAAGGGGCACTAACCTGCTTAAGTGGGGGTTACTACCTGGCTACTAAGGGCATCTATCCTGGCTTTCTTCCAAAGCGCCGTTATGCAGTTAGTGTGGAGTGAGGTGTGGCTTCTCCATAACGTACAGAAACTGGAGCACGACTGGCATACCGACAAGATTGGCGTGTCCTTAGCAAATTTTTTGCTGCGAGCCTAACGGCGCGCCGCCCACTACAAAGTCCTCACTGCTTTTCATTTCAAAGCTGGCAACTATGACATAAATGCGGCCCATTTTTACCACAAATACAGTGTGCAAAACAGAACTGTATTGTGTACTTACAATAGCAAGTAGTCACACATTGTGGGTCATCTAACATAACATAGACACAGGGGTAAACTAACTCCATCCATAATCCTCCGTCCACCCACATACAGATATCCCCCTCCACGTTTCCCTTTAGCGTCACGCCACTCACCACCTTCTTAAATATAAACCTCAAGATGAAAGAGGAAAGTTGTTACTCCCTATCACAGGTCAGGTGTATCCTCACTCATTACAATCAGGGACACGTGTTACGCAGCCACTATGATTAACACCAATAAAAAACCTACAACACCGCCAGATGGAGACCAAAAACAGGTCAGACACCACCTCAGGTATAACCTACAACAACCACCCATATAGAGACCCATAGAGGTCATACACCAGCTTAGCGGAATGATACCTACAACGACCACACTAATAGAGACCACATAGAGGTCAGACACCAGCTCAGCTTTCACATCACATTAAAGTGAATACAGCACTGATCCAATATATAGAAGTAAAATTAACCCTCTTACATCATGGGAACTCACCGATACGTCTTATCCGATGATCGTTCTCTTCTCTCATGAGGTCGTCACATTCCCTTTTCTTCTGCATTCCGTTCCACACAGCCATGATGAATTGCGTTCTGCCACCACTCATCCCTTGCAGAAATTACACTCAAATATCTTAGAAATCCTCAATTTTCCAGCATCTCTTCACCTATTCTCTCACTCTTACCAAATCTTTCTTGGGGGGGGGGGGGGGGGGGGGGGGGGGGGGGGGGGGGGGGGGGGGTTTTTTTTGTCTTCCCAGGGTGGGAGAACGGGTACAGAGGCCATAACTTACAGGGGTTGGAGTGGGAGAGGACTAACCCCTTGAGATAATGAGCTACAAACTATGGCTGGCTGCCCTCTCAATTTATTACAAAGTAGGTAGGGCAAATGGGAAACGGCCACAGGTAACTAGAGAGGCCCTAGTATATGGTAGGTAGACCCTCGCTGATAAGTTGTAGGACCCGCCTAGGTAGGTAGATGGGTAACCTAGCCACGGGTGGGTAGGTAAATAGCCCCCAGTTAGATAAGCAGTGAGGCCCCAGTTAGGTCAAGATAGGTTTGGTGGACCCCATTAGTTAGGCTGTAGATAGTGGTTTCCTCAGTTAGGTAAGGCTGTAGGTAGTTAGGGTCCCCTGTAAATAGTGGCTGTAAGCAGTTAGGGACCACCCCTTTAGTAGTATACATACAGGCATTAGAGGTGGTCTCCTTTAGGTAGTATACAGTCAGTTAAGTGTCTCCTTTAGCTAGTGTGCAGGAAGGCTGCCCCCCACCTTTAGCTAGTGTGCAGAAGTCAGGGCTCCCTTTAGCTAGTGTGCAGAAGTCAGGGCCCCGTTAGCTATGTGCAGTAGTCAGGGTTCCCCTTTTAGTTTGTAGGTAAGGTCAGGGCCCCCTTAGTATATAGGAAGTCAGGGCCCCTCTTGGTAGTCTCCGGAACCCCCTATAGGTAGCCAGGGCCACATTAGGTAGTCAGGGCCTCCCTTTAGGTAGCCAGGGCCCCATTAGTTAGCCAGGGCCCCATTAGGTAGTCAGGGCCTCCATTTAGGTAGCCATGGCCCCATTAGGTAGTCACGTCCCCATTAGGTTTTCAGGGCCCCTCTTTAGGTAGTCAGGGCCTGCCTTTAGGTAGCCAGGGCCCCCCTTTAGGCAGCCAGGGCCCCACTTTAGGCAGTCAGAGCCCCCCTTTAGGCAGTCAGGGCCCCCCTTTAGTAGGCCCTTGCCCTTTTCAATTAGTCAGTTGATCCCCTTTCATTAGCCAGAGTTCCCACTTTCATTAGTCAGAGTGCCCCTGTATGTAGCCAGGGCCCCTTGTTCATTACCAGGGCCCCCTGTAGGTAGCCGGCCCCCTTTCATTAGTCAGGGCCCCCTGTAGGTAACCAGGACCCCTTTCATTAGCCAGAGCCCCCTGTAGGTAGCCAGGGCCCCCTTTCATTAGTCAGTTGTTGTCTGACTAAACAGACAACAACTTACCTACTGCCGTCCTGCATAGGCAGCGCGGTGATGTGACGTCACCGCGCCGCCTACGTCACCAGTAGGGGGCGGCGCCCAGCAGGCGTAAGGCCTAGCGCCTTAGGCCTACCAGGGTGATCAGCGGACTCCCGGGCCCTGTACCTGAGCACTCGGGACGCAGGGCCCGGGCATTCAGGGACCGGATGCGCGGCCGGGCACCGATCCCTCGGCGCCCCAGTCCGAGCCTGCTTATCACATGTTTTGTTGTTTCCAATTAGAGATGTGTACTCCATTAAAAAAATGGAAAAAGACATGTTATGTGCACACTATTGAATTAAGTGAAAAATTATTTTGGATCAATCAAACATACAGAATCCACTAAAATGAAGTAATTGAGATGCCATGTAAATTTTTTTCAGCCCTGGATCAATAAACAAGGGCATGGTCTGATTAGACTATAGATTTGATTAAAATGTAATTGTGCTCTGAGTTTCCCAAAGAGTTAGAGAGCCTAGTATAAAATTTAGTTAATCTAGGTCTTTGCAGAGAAAAGAGACTTCAGTAGGTATTCACTGTAGAAAAGATGTGATCCTTTATTTTGCGTTTAACAAAAAGAAGTGAGCATTGTTGTTAATGTGTGTATCTCAAATATTGTAGATAGGAACTGTAAAACAATATGGGAACTCATCTGGTTTAGTTAAGGAGGTTACTGCACTGGTATCAGACAGGGTTATAGAGTTTGCCCTGTCCGGAAGTGAGTTTCCTGTAATCAAACTATTTATGATCCCAGTTTATGAGAAGTTTAGAAAAGAAAAAAATCTGCATAGAAATCTCTACATTCTCTTCTACAGATTATTCAGAAATGACTATGGATTGCTAAAGTAAGCTATAAGCAGCAAATAGGACATCCAACAAAGGAACTCTGACAGTATGGCAGACATATAGAAGGCATATCTCATCTCATAAATCTCCATAGCTGAGCAATTTTATACTGAAGATGGCTTTTATTCCAATGAGGTTAAGGTAATTCCCCCCTTTGGGAGTTTATGGGTTCACAGGAAGGTTGTGGGCATCAACAGAGTGGAGTTATTTCTATAGGGAGTCTAAGGCCCCAGATTCACAGAACGCTTATTCACGCCGGTATTTGCGAGCCGAGATTTGCGCTCTTAGGGCGTGAATAAGGGGCGTGAGCGGGGGCGGATGGCACTGCCCCACCGCCCCATAGTACAATGCATTATCTACGGCTGTCCGCGCTGTAAAATAATGTTCATGTCACTTTCTCCCACCCCCGGTGGAGGGGATTCGCTCGAGCGGTGTGAGGAGCGACGGAACATCCACTGTACTCTATGAGAGCAAAGTGATTACCGAAATCTACTTGCGACGGAATGGCGCCGTACTGCAGAGCGCAAATCCGCGCGCAGATAAACGAGCAGCCAATCCGCGCCGAAATAAGCCGTGTGAACACAGCCTAAGATAGGGATTAAGGCCCCGTTCACACGGCTTATTCACGCCGGATTTGCCAGCCGGATTGCGCTCGCAATTCCGGCATGAATAAGGGGCGGGACGGGGGCGGGGCGGGAGCGCGGCGGAGGGGAGCAGCCAGCCCCCGCCGGCCCCATATACAATAGCATTATCTACGGCGCGTTCCGCGCCCGTAAATAATGGTGCATGTCACTTCTCCCCGCCACGACCAGATTCCCCGAGCGGGTAAGGAGCGACCGAATCCACTGTTCTCTATGAGAGGCAATGGATAACCGTACTTACTGCGACGGATTGGCGCCGTACTGCAGCGCAAATCCGCGCGCAGTATCGGCGGCCAATCCCGCGCCGAAATTAAAAGCCGTATGAACATGGCCTTAAGCTCAAAAATAGCAGCGGTCATGGACTAACGACAGCCTGAAGCAATGTGACCTGGCTGCTCAATATGTGGATCTGATTCTGACTTTCGGATGCCAAAACCTCTGTCTAGCTGTGAATAGAGAAGGCCATCTCTGTTAGAGGCAGCTGTGACAGCATCTTCAAAGGTTTTGGTCCACCAGAGTGTTAACCAGCGGCTGGATAATGGAGAAGATTTACTTTGGAGGAGGTCTTTTGTGCCAAAGGGCTTCGGGAGCCTATTTAGTTGCGTTTTCCCTATAGGCCACATACATTTTCCATAAAAAGAACTCACTTTCGGAAAAGTCACCTCCAGCACAATAAGCCATGCTCCCAAAAAACATATTTTTTTATATGTATATAAGTTTTTTTCAGCATGGTCTATTTTCAGCCATGGGTCTCAAATCTGGACAAGTTAATACATTCCTTAGTTATAGACATTTGGAGAAAAGGTTAATTTGCTGATAAAGAACGTCTCATCTTGTACTAGAGCAGACCTGGGCAAAGTACGGCCCCCGGGCCGCATTCGGCCCGCCAGCTCGTCGGATGCGGCCCGCGGCGTACGATGCCCAGGTCTCTAATAGTAGACTGGCTGACAGCCCGCTCGCGCCGGGTATTGCTGAGGAGGCCCGCCTGTAGCCGTCAGCGCTACATTCGCTGGTGAAATTAGGCACGACGCGGTGACCTCCGCTCACTCATCTCCGCTGCCTCGTCCTGGGGGCGCACACAGAGTAAATACTCTGTGCGGCCCAGGCCAGCTAGACGGAGGACGTCCCGGCTCTGCGCTGACGGTCATCACTGCCACAGCCCTGGAAGCTCCATCGGAGGAAGATGTGAGCGTGCTCGGCCAGGGGAGTCATTGGTAAAGCCAGGAGAGTATTAGTGTTCTTGTTATTTTTAATTTTTGGCATACATAATAAAAAACATATATACCTGCCTAGGGGACACCACTCATATCTATATACCTGCCTGGGAAGACACACCTAGCTATCTGTATACCTGCCTGGGACACCACCTCACTATCTATATAACGTGCCTGGGACACACCTCACTATCTATAAACCACCTGCCTGGGGACACACCTAGCTATCTGTATCACCTGCCTGGGACATACACTCACTATCTATATACCTGCCTAGGGACACCACCTCACTATATAACTGCCTGGGGGACACCTACAATCATTATAACTGCCTGGGACACACCCTCACTATCTCTATATCGTGCCTGGGGATCACACCTATCTATATATCTGCCTGGGACAACACCTTGCTATCATCTATAAACCCTGCCGTGGGAACACACCTGGCTAATTCTCTATACCTGCCCTGGGAGGACACACCTACTATCTATATACCTGCCTGCGGACACACTTAACTATCTATATACCTGCCCTGGGGACACACCTAACTATCTATATACCTGCCTAGCGACACACCTAACTATCTAAATAACTGACTGGGGAACAACCTAACTATATACCTGCCTGTGGAAGCCCCTAACTATATACCTGCCTGTGGAGGAATCTTTAAACTATATACCCTGCCTGTGTTGAGCTTTAACTATATAACTGCCTGTATGCAGACCTAACAAGCTATATTACCCCTGCCTTGTGAAGACTTACTATATACCTGCCTGTATGGGAGCCCAAACTAACTATAATACCTGCCTGAGGGAGCTGAACCTATCTAGATTCCTGCCTCGAGGAGAGCTATACCTATACTAAAATACCTGCCTGTGGGGAGCTGTATCTATCATACTGATACCTGCCTGTGAGTGTACCTATATCTATATACCTGACATGAGGTGCTGTATATACCTGCAGACTGAGGGGAGCATACATCTACATAACTACCTTACTGTAGGAGAGCTGTATATTACCAGGCCTTACTGTGTAGCCATCAGTATATATAGAGGTATATAGGATACATCCCCCAATGAATTTCCTAAAAGTTTCCACATCTAGATTAATCCCCAAAAATGATTTTTTTTCCCGTTCATCTTATGTTTTTATTAGTCCGGCCCCCCAAAACCAACGCACTTTCTCATGCGGCCCCATGGGAAAATTAATTGCCCACCCCTGTACTAGAGCCTAGAGTTATCTAAAAATACAGATAAAATAGTCTGGATCATTAAAGGGGTTGTCCAGTTCCAACAAAAATGACATTATGCGCATGGGGCCCCCTTAGAAAAAAATCTATACTCACCTTCCTTCAGTCCACTGGTTCCAGTGATATGTCTCTCCAGTCTTCCGTTTTAATTCCACTACTTCCAAATAGGCATGTCACTGCTGATTGGCCTCAGCAGTCACATGCCATTCATTTACATCACTGTTCAGTAGTGAATACCCCCAAATGGGGATGTAAGTAGAGGCACATAACTGCTGCAGTCAATCGGCGGCGGTAGCACTAATGTCCCCTTTCAGAAGTAAATGAATGAATAAATAAATGAATGAAGATGAAGACCAGAGAGATGCAGCACTGGAACCGAATCCTGGGGACCGTAAGAATAGTTTTGGTTTTTTTTTTATTGGGGCCCCAGGAACATAATATTATATTTGTCAGGAACTGGATAAATCTCTTAAGTATAAATCTGGTGTTTTATAATGACAACTATTATAAGGTACATAGACAGATATGAGGAAAGTGAAAAAAAACACAATATGTATTCTCTTAATAAAGAGTAGAAAAGGGCAGCAAAGCTTACTAAGGATGTACATGGTTACCGACAGCTTCTCACAGTGTGGTCTAATACTTTTGTGCATAACTTCTCTGTAATGGAAAATGTCACTTTATAAAGAATACTAGATATTTCCCGAAGAAAGCCTTGCACTCTATAATTCTATTTTTACATGAGCTAACATTAATTAAAACCTTTTTGGGCATATGTCTTTAACAATTAGAAGATGATGTGTAGTCTTTCAGTACTCAGAGGAAAAAAGTTCCAGTGATGTTGGGAAGCTCAGGAAACAACCACCAGATGGGAATGTCATTTCAGCCCGGCAGCAGCAGACTGCACAGCATTCTTTAGAACCAAACTGTGCACTTCTTGGCGTTGGCCCAGCTCCTAACTTCTGCTGTGTATCCTGGACAATAAGTTTAGAATGTAAGGCCAAGTCATTTACAACGCTGTGAATTGGACTGTCCTACTAATTCTCTAAACGTCCTGACAAACGACCAGATATAATTTTTCTCTAAAAAATAAATGAAATAAAAAGCAGTGTAATAAAATTCAAGCTCTTCAGGGATTAAGGAGGCTAAGCATAGAGCACTCTTTAGCAACCATAATGGTCCCATTTGTATTCCCCTTTCCAGTTTGACCATGCACCTTGGTTAATTTGTTGTAAGGATCCATCAAATCATCATTTTCATTCGCTCAGCAAAAAAATTACATATATAATAACACCCATACTCAAATCCTAAAAGAGTACCAGGAGTTAAGTGATAGGAGTTTCCTACAAAAACCCACCATAAACAAATACCTTATCGCAACTTGCCAACCTTCAGGTGCACTTCCAGGAATAAAGGCAAAATTACTCCGACCTTCACACCTCGCCATACCACCCCCACAAATACTCAGACAAAATTTACAACACGAGAATATTACCTTAGACAACTCGAAATAAAAAAAAACTAATAAATACAAAACTAAACCAAAAAACATAATCGTACTACACCCCGCACTCCGATACACGCACAGCTCAACAAAAGCAAACACCATACAAATGACATCCGATGAACACGCCGACAACTCACCCTAACCACCAACCATTATTTCACCCCCAACCCTACCCGCCTACAACCACATTGCCCATCGTCAAAATCCATCGCCCCTTCAACTTCACTCCCCAACTTCCAAACCCCCACTCCCCTTCCTTACCTAACACTCAAAACAAAAACCGGCCAACTACCACCCACAACACCCCCAAAACCCGTTACCACCCCTCCCCAACCCCGCACACTCTCCTGACAAACAATAACTTCTTAAAACACCGCGAACCTTAGTCTCCTCTTAACTGGAACTATACATCAAAAAAAATCCCACACCTACCTCGCAGCCCGATCAAAACCTCACATACCGCAGCCTACATCCCCCACCCACTCCCTCACAAAAAAAAAAACTTATCGTTATTTTATTCCTTCCAAACAAAGAAACATCATCCTCCTCGCCTACCCACACACCCGCCATTAACCAATGTATTCCCACCCCCCCTCTCCCCGCTTACACTCCCAACAAACATTTCTATATCCCCCCCATCCTAAACAACTCTACTGCCCCTAAAAATTTTCAACTGAATAACTCACCATAACTCCACAACCCCATCCCATCCCATTCGATCAGTTATGCTACAATCACTTCGATTACAAACAGCCACCATTCACCATTCCATCCCCGAACCCACACCCACACACCTGCAATACGCATCACTTTCATAATAAACCTAACCTATCCCATAGCACACATTAAAGCCAAGCTCTAACGTCCTCTAAACCACCGCCTTCTACCTCTCATTCCTAACCAACTTCCCAGGCTCCCTGCATGCCCATAACCATCCCGCCGACTTTAATTACTCACCTACCTACCCCCTTCATAAGCGAAACACAATAACCCCCACAAGATAGTATCAAAACTAACTTGCAATACAATCAATAGGTGTAACCGCCTACTTAAAGCCCCCGTCCCCCCCAGACCCCTTCAGGTACTTATTGACCGTCAATTTTCAGTGAATGCTGGTAGTTGCGTAAGTAGCTCAATCGACGATATTTTAGGCGTATACGCAGCGCATGTACAGTACTCGGCTGCGTGGGTGAGAAAGTTTGGCGGTCAAACCCTACCAAGCGATGGCACTCGCCAGCTCTGCGCTGAAAACTGTAAGTACAACAGTGCTTGTACCATATCACAATCCCTTATCCCAAGATCAATACTCCTGCGCAGCCCACATTGAGCAGACGGTTTGTGATATACCCTTCTGCTAAACAATATAAGAGAAACACCGTAGCAATATAATGAAAAAGATAAAAAACATAACCCTATTTGATTTGCCGTCTATGGAGACGTATATCAACCGTTCACCGATAATACATTCGTCGCAAATCAATACGTGTGGTGTTAATATCCTGTAAATCGCTGATATTTGTGTTGGCTCAGTTCAAACACCTCGGTTACTGTATTCCCCCGAAGCCTCCGAAATTATCCCTGTTCCGTCGGCAATTGCATACCATGGACATGGAGCCCTATGTGTGAACACTAGATAGAAACCCCAGCAGACTGTCTGTGTATCAAAGCCAGGTGACCACGTAACCTACATCTGTGTGCTTGAACCTGATCACTGCCTGTGTCAACTGACACAGATTATAATGTATTAGCATAATGAATATGCTAGTACATAACTAAAAATAAAAAATAAAACACAATTCACCTTCTGGGATTTAAAAAAAAAAAAAAGTAAAAAACAAAAAGAGTAAAAAAAATAATAAAAAAAAAAAATAAATAAAATACAGAATACCATAATTAATAAAAAATAATTGTGCATATATTAACACACACAAAAAAAACCTACACCATAGAATTAGTGAATCTCACACGACGTTAATAACCGTAGAATTAATCTAACAAGAGTTACTAAGAGGGAAATGTTGAAGGTGTAAGAAAAAATGTAAAAAATATTCCCCCATAAAGTACAAACTTTGTCTCGAATAAAACGATGGCTCAACAACTGCGTCAATGAAAAACATAAAAAAGAATACAACTGCGTTAAAACGCAAGGAGGCAAAAACTAAAAAAATGTTCTGGTCATTAACTACTTTTCAGGCCCGGGGCTTAAAGGGTTAAGAGCAATTGTTCTTTTAGAAAATTTCTGATGTGTCATAGTTACGTTAGTTGATTTGATCAGTGGGTCCAGGTGTTGCTACCCCCAATGAAAGCTGAATATAAGGGTCAGAAGAACTCAGCTAAGCATTAGTTTTTTATGATTTATTACTTTTTTTTAAATATTTGTTTTTATTTCATCTTATTACTTTTTAGATTTTTTCATGGATGGTGTCGTGTTAGGGCCTGTGCGATAAACCGTAAGTTGATATTCTAATTACTACTATTTGGGGTACATATAACACATCACTTTTTATTCCCTGGGATCTTTAGGCTGGATGAACAACAAACAACAATTATAGCACAGTTGTTTTTTTTCTTTCTTTCTTTCTTTCTTTCTTTCTTTCTTTCTTTCTTTCTTTCTTTCTTTCTTTTTTCTTTCTTTCTCTCTTTATTTTAAAGTAGCAAATTATTTAACCTGTTCAGGTTAAATTGGTTAATTTCATAGTGTTGGTTGTTACAGACTTGGCAGTCTTAACTGTGTGTACTTTTTTTCTTTATATATATTTGTTGACATAATGAAGCATTTGAATTGGGAATTTTTTTTTTCATTTTTAAACACATTTTAAAATCTGATAAAGTACACTGCAGTGCTTTAAATTCAGTTGAAATAGAGCACATTCTCATGGAGACTGTTGCCAAAATAATACTATCAGTAAACTAAGAAATGTAGCAGTATCCTTCAATATAGACTCATCAGACTCTAGGATTTAGAATAGTGCAGAAAATAATGATTTTTAGATGTAAAGAAATAGAAAGATTTATCACTTGTTGGCCCAGCCTGAAAAAGTACCAGAGTTTAGTGTGATTTCCCAATGTGCTTGTGGCATGTTTGATGTTATTTACTCCTTTTATATATGTGTGTGTGTGTGGGTGTAGTGTGGTGCTGTGTGTGTGTGTGAGTGTGTGTGTGTGTGTGTGTGTGGTTGTGTGTGTGTGTGTGTGTGTGTGGGTGTGTGTGTGTGTGTGTAATTTTCATTGTGCTTTATCTGGTGACAGTGGGGCCTTCAAAATTTACCACAAAGTAGGGACTCTTAGAAGATGCTAAGCTTTGTAGACCACTGTGGTACTGTATTTTTTTTATGCAGCATTTTCTTATCTTGGGCATACTCACAACTTGGCTCCTCCCAGAGAAAACCATTATCCTTTTTTTGGACTGTGGGAAAAAAAACTGAGCACCCAGTTACAAACCTATCATAGGAATTCAATGCAGGTGCTATGCAACCTGTTAAGAGGATGCACCCATTCCAACTTGGTCTCCCCATTATTTCATTGGGTGGTGGGAACCTGCACATGCATGATTGACTAATTTTTTGTTGTTGCTGAGGCCTCTGTTAAATATGATATGTTACAGTACTAATATACTGGATTCAATATGAATAGTCCTCCATTTATGAACAGACAGAAGTGTCTGACTCTTTAAGACATGCCTATATCTTCTTTAGTATTTAGAATTTGGATGACACGAGTATATGTCAAGTGGCCCATACATACAGGCCCAGTTTTTCAACATGATACCACCAAGCCAGAGACAGATGCTTATGACTGTAAGATACAATTACCATATATTGTTCCAATAACCATAACAACCTTCATGAAAAACTCAATAAATCCCGATTTTTATAAGAGTGAGTTCATATCCAGAACAAGCATTAAAGGCAAGAATAATGTACACAGTGTATGATTATCCATCAGATAAATTATGCAAATCACTCTAGGAATTCATGTCTAGAGCTAGGCCCCCTGTCCTTTTATGTATGTCACGGCCTAGAAGACCTACTACAAGTATGGTGGGTCATATGCAAAACCTTCACTGGTTTGAACCCAAGACCTTGTTATGTGCCAGAATTTGCTGTAACAATAAATGATGGAATGTTTATTTCTATGTTGTGCATTGTTGTTAAACTTCCAGGTTTGCCAGCATTTTTCTGATTTCAAGCTGAATAAATTAAGGAAAATGCTTATGATTGTATTTTCTATCTATCATGTATTTTCCTATATAGCACAAACATGTGCAGTGGAAGATGCCCAGGGTTGCAAATAAAGCACAATGAAAGATTAACTAATAAAATCTATACGGATTCACTAAATCAAATACAGTAAGGGATTGTTATAGCATTTTGTAGCTTAGTTGTCTTTGTATATAACTGTGTTTGCAATAAATGTGTATGTAGGAGTTTACATTGTAAATACTAAAGACGGTTTGAAATTTTGCAACTCACAGAAGATCTGCTTAGTGTCTGTCCTCGGGAGACATGTAAAGTTGCAATAACATTAAAATGAAGTGACCTATTTTCTCTTTGTCCTGGATTCATGATTGGACAGACTCTGCTCTGTCTGAGGGTTCAGTCAAATTTCTTTCACGAGAGACCACAGTCTGCCACACAGCACCTGTGCGATGAATTTCACCATCAATTGACCAACTAAACAATAATTGTCATTTCTCTTTGTTTTGTTTATGCCTGTATTCCTGCATGTCTGCAGCTAATGCACAAAATGTGACCTAGAAGCTTAAGCCATTAATAATTGTCATTCACTTTTAAGGGGCTTTTTATTCAGCCCTTGGGCCCCAGAGGTGCCTCTGCATATTTTGAGGAGAGTAGTTCAATAAATTACTTGCAATAGATGAGGGGCCTTGTTAATGATTTGGAATTAGGGACCAGGAGTTTTCACCTTTATTAGAATATAGTCTGGTAAACAGCCAAACAGAAAGTCTGAAAATGAATATGAAGACAAGAAAGTCCACCAGAATAAGTTTTGGTGTATGACTATTCATACATCTATATAATTGCAGCAGCTCGTTCATATCTGTCACCCAAAAAGTGTTGATCATAGAACTTTCAGAAGCTCTTTAGTAAAATCTTCTAGTCTGCCAATTTTTGCAGAGTAGGAATTGTAAAGGGTTGTCCAGTATGTAGAAATAAAAAAAGAAAAAGAACATTTGCCCCAAAAAAACTATTTTCACCTTCCTCCTTACCTCCGTTCCAACACTGGCTCTGTTGCGTCTCCCCTCAGTCTTCTGTTTATTCCTGATAACATGATTTTTTTAAATGGCAATTATGATTTATGGATGTGAGGGGGAACCTGTAAAAATTAAACATGGCCAAAAAATGTGGGGGTTAGGTCTGTTAAAAGGGTTGTCAAACTCAGAGCGTTTAGCAAAATCTGTAACTACGCCACTGTCCCGAATCTTTCAATTTTGGCTCGCAGTTGATAGAAGGAGTAGATCTCCTTGACAAAACAGTGGAGAATGGTTTCTTGCACCATCAGTAGCATTACATCTTACAGGATAATGAGGAGGAGAGCGTTGAAATATCTGGGGATCCAATCAGCACTAAAATAAAAATATTCTTCATGACCCCACAGAGGTAATACAAAAACCTGTTGTGTGATTGACACCTTCTTGCGTCCCATCTCTAAATTCAGGATTTGAAAGGAAGCTCTATCATTATTCATAGACAATTATCAGTATCATTCTGGAGTGTCTGGGGCCCACCAGTGTAGAGTCTTTTGGGGCCCACCAGTGGAGTTGCCTAGGGGCCCTATATGCACAGGGATCCACCATAGCCTTCCCCTGCTCCTTGTCCACCAGTCCGAGCCTATTACATGTTCAGACAATTGTCCAAAAACAGCTCTTTAAACAGCATATGATTTGATAGAGTGCTGTAAAAGAAGACCATGGTTATCTACGGCTCCTTTTAAATAATTTACAGATATGTATGGTGCCATTTATATCTGTATATACTTTCACACATATAAAGTTCATAAATTCTGTATTGAATTTTAATCTTTTGAGATTAAAGCAATACAGCTATTGTCGCTAGCTTGAGACTTTACAGTTAGGAATTTACTTACACACTAGAGCTCTCAGCTAGCAAACATGTACCCTGATAGACAGATATACTACCTATCATTAGTTATTGGAACAGATCCAAGAAACAGAGCAGTGACAGTACTCTGGAAACATGTTAATATAACCAAACACAGATAACAGCAAATGTGATAACAGAAAACATTTTTGTTCTTGCATCCTCAAGGTCACATAACTAATTTTGTGAGTTATGAGTTTCATTATATGCTCTTCTTATCTCTACTCACTACATACTTTCTGGTAACTCTAAAACAATAGATTGAAAAAAAAACCTTACCTGCATCAAAATAGGGCAGAGATTCCAGCCTGTAGCCCCTGAAAGATTCAAAAATAAAATCCAGAAAATTACATTGTATAAATTATATACATTTTTTTGCATTTTGCTGAGAAAAAAAAGTATTTGATCCCTTACCAACCATTAAGAGTTCTGGCTCCTACAGACCAGTTAGACACTCCTAATCAATCATTCCCTGCCAATCAAAGACTGCTGTTTAAAATAGTCACTTTATAAAGACTCCTGTCCCAGATCAATTATCAGATATAACCTTACAATTGGGCAAGACAAAGAGCTTTTAAGATTTTCACGGGACAAGATCATAGACTGACACAAGCTAGAATGGGATACAAAAACCAAAGTAAGTCGATGGTGTGAAGGAGACAACTGTTGGTGCAATAGTAAGAAATTGGAAGAAATACAAAATGACTGTCAATCGACATCAGTCTGGTGCACCATGCAAAATCTCACCTCGTGGGTTATCTTTGATCATGAGGAAAGTGAGAGATCAGCTTTAAACTATACGGGGGGAACTTGTTAATGACCTCAAGGCAGCTGGAACAACAGTCAGCAAGAAAACCATTGGTAACGCATTACGCTGTAATGGTTTAAAATCCTGCAGTACCAACAATGTCCTCCTGTAAAGAAGGCACATTTTGCAGCCCGTCTGAATTTTCCCAATGAACCCCTGGATGATACCTGTAATTGTTGGGGAGAGGTGCTGTGGTCAGATGAGACAAAAATTTAGCTCTTTGCATTAATTAAACTTGCCTTTTTGGGGGAAAGAAAAAAGCTGCTAACCCCAAAGAGCACTGTCCCACTGTCAAATGGGGTGGAAACATTATGTTTTGGGGGGTGTTTTTGCTAAGGGCACAGAATCCCCACATCAAGGGGAAAAGGATGGAGCCTATCCCCTAAAATGTGAGTGAAAACCTATTCCCTTCGCGGGGACAAAAAAAATGGGTTGTGGGGGGGTCTGCAGCAAGAAAATGACTAAAACATCAGTCAAAGGCAACAAAGGGTGGTCAAAAGAAGCCATGAAGGTCCTTGAGGGGCCAGCCAGTCTCCAACCTTAATCTCATAAAAAAATTATGGAGGATTGAGGGCTCCGAGTTCCAAGCGAAGTTTCAAAACTTAATGATTTAGAGTGATCGCAAAGGGGGTAAAAAAATTCCTCCTGGTGCGCAAACCTCATGATCAACTAAAAAAAAACGTCAAAACTGCTGTGGTTCCCAAAAACAAGGGTTTTGCCCCAAGTATTAAGTCTTGTTTGCCAGAGGGATAAAATATCTTTTTCATGCAAAATGAAATAAATTTTAAATTTATACACTGTGATTTTCTGGATTTTATTTTTAATATTCTATATCTCAATGTTGCAATTAACCCACCCTTAAAATTATAGACTGTTCATGTCTTAATTATTTCCTTCACTGTACACTGTAATTGAATTACAAGCTTATGGCTAAATACGTATATTCCTTGTGTTTCTAGAATTGAACCTTGAATCTTGGCAATTGTTATAAGCAGATATATAAGCATGTTTCATTGTCACATTAAAATCTTTAGGGAAAGGCTGACTTTATACTTTAAACAATTTCACAAAACTACCAGGTTGCTCTAAGGTTCCTCCAATTTCCTTTCCTGGATGAAGGATTTGTCATATGTGGCTTCTGACTAACCCTTAAGTACAACTACAGAAGTATAGTTCAATCCAAAATGTTGTCAGATACAGTTCGCTTAAACTTGCAGCTTGCTGTTGCTGGAATTGCTGTAGCTCTGGCTAATAAAACACGGCAGCAATGAGAAAAGGTTTATATTGGATATGTCAATGTTTATATCCTATTCCTATCATTTTATTGTACTATTTTCTGTTGAATTTTGAGTAAATTTTGTCAACTTAAAAGATTTATCAGCTGAATAACAAATTTATTTGGTAGGAAAGTAGAGCAAAATAGAATCAGATTTTTAAAGGAAAAGGCTTAAGGCTAATCAATGTAATATCTGATAACTCTATAAACATGTTGTATGGTTTTTAGGCTTCAACTCTTTTCCAGCTGGTAGGACAAATGGCCATTCTTAAAGGACCTGTTAGTACAAATTGTGTGTATAAAGCTAATGAGTTTCGGCCAGCATATAGGGAAAATAAAAGACACAATCTATTTTCTGTATAACGTATTCGTTGTAAACCAGCATCAAGTAGTGTTCAGATCTATAGCCCCAGACTTAGGGTAGATAGTGGTTCAATTTTGAGCCATGTATATGTGGTAGGTATAAACATCATGGGCTTTATGTATAAAAACTGTCTAGCAGTGAGATTTTGTTTGTTATCCATAGCAACTAATCAGAGCTTAGCTTTCATTTCATATAGTGCTCTGGAAAAATAAAATCTGAGCTATGATTGGTTGTTATGGGCAACAAAGACAGTTTCATACATAAGGCCCCATATGATCTTTGATACACACATTTTATGACACTTTTCTTGCATAAGTAAATTGAAAAAATTAGTGTTCAAGAAAAAAGAATTGAGAACTTCATAGCGATAGGTCATTGGAATAGGAGTTTCTCCTACAGCTCTGGAGCAGCAGTGGCGGGGGGACAGCTAGGTACCATTTTTGGCCACACTTCTAATCAACGTTGTATTGCCAGACAACCCCTTTTAACACGGTTGTCTGCATAACCTGTTATAATAGGAAGCTCAGTTAATTGTGTCTATGTTGAAATTCAGGAAACAACTCTGGAGTCCAAGAGATGAGGCAACTAAATGAGTTTAGCTTTTTTCAGAACAGCCTTTGAAGCCACATATTTTTGATCCTGCCTCCTGAGGCTTTCAACATGAGTTAAAACACACGTGGTGTGCACTTAGACTGAGGATTGGATGAAGAAAGATAGATAATACATAGCAAAGGATCCTAGGGCTTTCAGTTTGTGCCCCAGATAAAACGGCTGGTGCCCCAAACCTGAGCACCAGTGGGCCTGCTCAGCTGTATGCGTGTCCTTGGGACACGCATACAGTTGAAGACTGCTGTTGTGACCCACAACAGTAAACTGGCTAACGGCACAATGGAGTGACTTCATTGTGCCGATGCCTCTCCTAGGCCCCACAGCTGTCACTGACCTGTGTGGCACAGGAGTCACTGCAAGGAGCGTCCCTGTGCTGGAGGCATGCTAACGTCACGCCGTCAGAGTTGGGCAGGAGTGCAGGGTGCTCGGTCGAGGAGTGAGGAAAGGTAAGTATTATTGTTATTATTTTATCATTGGCAATGTATATACTTACCTTACAAAAGAGGGGCACTTATACCTACCTACCTAAAGAGGGACACCTATACCTACCTAAAGAGGGGAAAATATACATACATAAATAAGGGGCACTTATATAAAGCTATCTAAGAGAGGCACAAATACCTACCTACCTAAAAAGAGAGGCACTTATACCTTCCCTAAAGACGCGGCACTGTCTATACTATTTACCTAAAGAGGTGTGTGAGAAAATAACCTCCCCCCTCCGCCCCCTCCCCCCCCCCCCCCCCCCCCCCCCACCCCACTCAATTTCGTATTAGTCAGCATCAATCACTGATGGCCTTCCCCAGCCCAGGAAAGTCAATTTACACGTTAATCAGCACAGCAAGACCCATTGTAAATGCTCTCCAATAGGAATTCGCAAGCAGGAGATGTGGAAACAATGAAAAAGATGACTCGCATCTACGTTCTAATAGCCCCAAGACATATGCTTGACTCAAACCCCCAAGTTCAAAAAGACTTCGAATTATCCAACCTAGCCGGCACCAGCTCTGGTTGATATTCATCTAGTTTCCTAGGACGATCGTCCATCATAAACTGGTCCATGGCGAGTTCATGGTATCTTGTGTTTAGAGAATATGGGAGGAACCCTCTCACGTCATGCACAAGCCACATCTCTCCCAGGTTTTGGGGCGCATGGGGACCGGGAAAGTCGCCGATAGTGTCTGGTGACTTCGGAGAGTCCATAGGATAGGGGTGTCTGTGATACCCGGGTGGGTGAGTGTAGGTGGCAGCTATTCTGGGATTTTTTTTTTTTTTTTTTTTTAAATTTTTTTTTATTCTTTTTTATTTTTTTATTTTTTTTTTGGATATAGTGCTTACGGCTGGTTCTGTGCCAATGCCCCGCCGCGTATGGGTCATTTTTGGTGTTTCCGGTCAGAAACTGCATGACACGGATGGAGGAGTTCATAGACCTTCATGGGGTGTTGTGGGTGTGTGTAGGGGGCTGCCACGAGGGCTGTCCCCTCAAAGATATAAGCCCCAAAAAGGGCCCAGCGGGTGCTCAAGTGTTGATCCTTGGACGGGGGTACCTAAGAGCATTCACAGGAGCACCCACCAGTAGAAAGCCAGGCCACATAAGCCCCCCATGTGGCCGCGCACCTCAAGCCAACCAAAAGGTAAACTTGGGACACATTATACTGCCTTTGTACTGTAACCCTTACTTATATTGCACTCGACTCTTACTCCTGCTATTTTATTATCATTCTGTATGATATTTGTCTAGTGTGCCCTCCAAGGCTAAATTAAATTCTTAAAACTTTAATCTGAAGTTAGTCTGTTTCTGATCATCGTCCTCACCGCCTAGCACTCGGATCTATAATATGTATAGCTACCCAAGGCTGGTTTCGCCTTGTTTAAGTCGGTAACGGACGGTTTATAACTAAACGGAAATGGTGGCAGCCATTCAGGATTCCTGAACGAGGAAGTGTTCTTTCACGACCTCCCTGGTTTGTCCCTGTTGCCAGGTGTGGGCAGGGGTTAACAGTGGAACAGTATCTGCTGACTTGTGCACCTCTAGGGGGGAACGCAACGTCACCGATACACCCCAAGTTAGGACCGCGTCGACCCTCAGTGGGCCCGCGGGCAAGGCTTTTTCCTGACAGATTGGTGGCAGAGCTGGTGGATAAGACCAATAGAGTGTGTGAGTGTGGGTTCCGTATCCAAAACACTATGGACCTATCAGCCAGTGGGATTTTTGCTGTGTGGGGTCTTAAGATTAACTCAGCACTAGACACGTAGAGTGCAAATACAAGGTTTGGGTGCATTCCGGTTGCAGTTTTTGTGTCAAGTAACCAGTGTTGCAAGAATGGCTGGTTGTGGCAAGGGCGCAAAGCGTAGGCACGGTGGAAAACAGTCGGTGAAGTTAGCCAGGAGGAGCTCGGCCCAGACCAGGCGTGGGACTATGAAGGCGAGGAGAGTCCAGCTCGGGCTCTGAAGGAGCCAGTCACAGGTTGGTCAAATGGTGCAGTGGGCAGCTCACCCTCAGCTATCTCCTGCAAGCTGCCCTGGCTATGCTTGAGGCTGGAGACCTCGACACCTTTCACCGGCACTCCTAGAAGATGCAGACGTCGGCGAGCGATAGAGCAGAACGCAGAACGTCATGAGCGGATAGAGGCGGAGCTGCAGAACGTCGGGAGCGGGCCCGAGGAACAGTCAGCAGGAGCGTGACCACCAATTACTGCGTGCTACACGTTGGAAAAGGCCAAGTCCACCCTGGGGGGCGGGGGGGCCCAGTCAAGAGCCTCCTGGACACCAGGTCCCAAGTTTAGGGGGGAGGACTTTACAATGCTGGATAAAGGGGTAGGACCTGGAATCCTTTCTTGCTGGCATTCGAAGGAAATTTTGCCGCCAGCACTAAGTGCTGTGGACCAGTGGGTACGGGTTTTCTAACTCCTCATTCAGAGGTAAGCTCTGGAGACTCTTCGGGACCTGCCAAGCGATTGCCACCTGACCTACGAGGAAAGTCAGCAGGCGTTGATCCGGCAGTACAACCTCACTCCTGAGATGTACAGGAGAAGCTCCGGAGTTTGCAGCGGGGTCCGACAGACAGTTTGGGCGACCACATGCGGGCCCATCCAGAGAGCAGCTACGACAGTGGACTAGGGTTCAAGATCACCACCTCCCCCCCCTGGCCAGCAGCTGAAGGAGATCATCGCAACGGAGCAGTTTTTCGTGGAACTGCCCCAGAGGTCTCCAGCAGCACCTTTGTGGACTGGAAAACCGGGAGGGGGCCCACCCCCCTCCCCCTCCCTCCCACCACAGCAAACCTCGCGGATGAATATGCCAACCATCGGGCACCGGAGGCCAGGAAAGCACTCCAGCTGGAGAGGGATAAGAGGCCTGCAGGGCCAGTTGTCTACCCTAAGCTCAGGGGACCCCCATACCCATGCTTCCAATCTGTGGAGGGAAACCCCGACTCTGTCACCTTTGCAAACAGCCGGACATTTCAGGACCGCATATCCCCAGCGCCAGAAGGTACACCCACCCTACACCCATCACAGTAGGCTCCCTTTTCCAAAGCCCCCAAAATGTATTGTGTGTGGGTGGGGAAGGCCATCTTGATAAGACTACCAGCCAGTCACCGTAGGCCGGTCTGTTGCCATGGGACTTCTTGGACACCGGCGCTGAGATGGCTGTGGTGCGGCATGAGCTGGTGTCCCCACAGGACATCATACCCGGTAAGACACCGCGCTGTCTCCGGAATTGGAGGCATTGTGCGGCACTGCCCAGTGGCCAGGGTGTATTTTTGCGGAAATGGGTGACTGGGCAGGGAGTGCGGTGAGGTGGGGGTATTCGCCGAACATTCCACTAGTATTTTGTTAGGGACAGGACTACTCGGGTGGCTGGTAGCCCGTTTTGTGGCCCCGGAAGCACCAAGGTCTGCTCCCTAATGTGATGTGTCATCCTACCATGTTAATATTGTTGGAACATTGTTGTTAAATGCATATGAGAGGAAGTATGGGGGTGGGTGATATGGTGTGTTCCGCTCCATCCTGTGGAGAGGATATAAGGTCAGCGGGTTGCAATAGGGCAGCAGGATGTGTCCAGCAAGCCAGCCTGCTGGGATTTGTTGTCCTCTGGTGTGGCATCAGAGGGGAAAAACAGGGGGCAGACAGCTGTTTTGGGGGAGCATGCAGGTGAGGCAGGGCTCCAGGAAAGGCCACAGGGCAGGGTCTCCCCACAGCCAGGGCTAGGACAGTGGGCAGACAGCTGCAGTGGGGGAGCTTGCAGGTGAGGCAGGGCTCCCGGAAAGGCCACAAGTGCAGGGTACTCCCGCACAAAACAGTGGAATGTCGGAGGGCCAGTTAGGCAAGATACTGGCGACATATATAGACGCCGAGGGGGAGGGAGCCCCACCAGTGGTTGCAGCCTGCGTCGTAGCAGCGAGTCACGGCAAGTGGAAGGCACTAGGAGCAAGAGGGCCCCTCAAGGGGCCGGACGGTATCTACCACATCGGACCAAGGTAAGTTGGCCAGTAGAGGTGAGGGCCAGGAGATAGTCCCGTGGACAAACGACAGATGACGTGGCAGTCTCATCCATTCTGGCCACGTATAGTCGGAGTATGTTACAGGCTGCGTTAGCGGCTGACGACAGCCGCCTGAAAGCCTCTCCTCAATGAGCAGGCGGCACAGCCACCCTTGGAGTATCAGACACCCGCGCGGGTGTCTGGACCATAGGAAAGCTGCACCACGTGACGGTACGACCGGGTTCACCGGAGGCGTGGCCCAGGGACCGACGGTTGGTGGTACCCTATCCGTTCAGGGCGGAGTTTTTGCGGTTTGCACACGAGATTCCGATGGCCAGACACCTAGGGTTCACCAAGACAAGGAAAGCTGGCCAAGGCATTTCTCTTGGCCATAAGATGGGAAATGATGTGGCTGCCTACTGCCGTTCGTGCGACACCTGTCAGAGGGTGGGGAAGGCGGGGCCGAGGCCAGCTACATGGTACTCTCCTATCATTAGACGAGCCTTTCAGGAGGGTGGCTGTGGATTTAAATTGGACGCTGTCCATCCCAGCAGCTCGTTTAAAACGCTTACGTACTGACGGTAGTAGAATATCCCACTCGGTACCCGGAAGCGTTTAGCCTTGTCGTCATTCAGGCCGACAGGGTGGCCACCGCCTTACTGGAGATTTTCTCTCGAGTGGGCTTTCCCCAGGAAATGCTCCACTGACGGGGACCCCAATTCATGCGCAAGGATAATGGAGTCCTTTGTGTAAGCTGATACAGGTGAACATCTGGTGGCCAGCCCGTACCACCCACACAGACTAATGGCCTGTGTGAACGGTTCAATGGCACCCTTCCCCCCTTGAAGCAGATGCTTAAGATGTTGGTCGACACACACTGGGCGCGATGGGAGCGGTACCTACCACACCTACTATTTGCTTTACCGGGAAGTTCACAGCCTCAACGGGTTCGCCTCCCTTCGAGCTCCTGTATGCGCGACGGTGTACGGGGGCCCTGGCTATGGTGAAGGAGGCCTGGGAAGGAAGGTAGTCTTAGGCAACCCCGGAGGATTGTCGGTCAATGAGTATGTTGTGCGCTTCCGTGACAAAATGCAGGCTTTGATGGCAGCTGGTACACGTGAAAATATGCGAAGGCCCAGGACGACCAGAAGCAGTGGTACGACCATGAACGCTTGTGAAGGACCTACCCAGGTGGGTCAGAAAAGTGTGGGTACATGGTCTCGTACAACAGGACAAGATTCAGGCAGCCTGGGTATGCCCATTGTCGCTGCACCAGAAAGACTCACGCAGTCACGTACCTGGTCACATTGGACCACGGCCGGGAAGGCGGAAGGCTTCCACGTGGAAACATGATGAAGGCGCATCATGAGTGGAGGCATGTGCCCTTCCCGTGTTGCAACTTGCCCGAGGAAAGGTGAGACGGAGGGGGGGGCCCTCTTGGATATGCTCGCCCCGGTCGAGGGCAGGTGGATATCCATAGCAGATGTGGAGATTTGTGGGACAGCTCCTGGAGGCACCAACGGTCCTAAGATGTTGGCAACTCTCCTCCCCTGTCCGGGCATTGTTCTCACCTACGGGCCTGACAGGACTGGGGTCAGCGACCATCACGTGGACCACGGGGATCACACCCCATTCTAGCGCCTTCAGCATATCGGGTCTCCCCACGAAGTGCAGCAGCACATGCGTGAGGAGATTGACGAGATGCTGAAGCCTAGGGGTCATCCAGGCATCCAAAACAGTGACTGGCGCATCGACTGTGGATCCTCGTCCCCAAGAAGGATCGGACCAACCAGGATCTGACATGGGAATTCAGGGGGCTCACACGCTGTCACGGTCACCGTTTCGTAACCCAGATGCCACGATCGATGACCTGCTCGCATCAGTGTGGCCGGGCGCACAAAGTTACGCTGGGTACCAATCATGGATCTGGCCGGGGATAATTGGCAGATTTCCCTGACCCGTGAGGCAAGGGATACGCTCTGACTTTATTACACCATTCGGACTGTACGAGTCCACCGTCATGCCGTTCGGCATGAAGAATGCCCCTCCCACTTTCAGCGGATGGTAACACGCTGCTCAAGGGACTTTAAGGGTACGCGGCTGAGTACTGGATGACATAGCATTTTCAGTCTACCTGGGAGGGTCACTCCAGCAACCTGACGCAGGTGTTGGACATATCCGCAGGCAGGCTTGCACCATCATGACGGGAAGTACAGCTGGGGCAGAGGGAGGTCCACTACCTGGGGCATCGGGTAGGTAGGGGGGCCTTGAAGCCCGAGCCCGGAAAAATGGATGCCATTGCATCCTGGCCAACCCTTAGGACCAAAAAGCAGGTGATGTCCTTCTTGGGCACTACTGGGTACTATAGGAGGTTGTTACCACAATATAGTTAGCCTGGCACAGAAGCCCTGACAGACCTCACCAGGAAGAGTTTGCCCTCCGCAGTCATTGGACAAACACTGCGTGACGGCCTTCAGGCCCTCAAGGCCGCCTTGTACAGCTCCCCAGTACTACAAGCCGCGACTTACTCGGCAGTTTATTGGTAGCTAAACCGACGCAGTGACTTTGTCCTCGGTTCAGTGCTCAGACAGGTGGACATGTTGAGTACCTATTCCACCATGTTGAAAGAATGCCTGGCGATAGTGTGGGACCTGCAGATGCTGCAGCACTACCTATAAGGGCATAATTTAATTGTGGAGACAGACCCACAAACCGCTCTGAGGCTGGTTACTCACGGTCTCCGGGAACCTATGGGAGATGCTACGATGGAGCCTGGAGTACCAACAGTACAACTTCGCCATTCGCCACCGCGGAAGGGCCGAGACCACGCAACGCCGATGGGATGGTCCCGACTGGGGGAGGAGTCAGCAGGGGCCTGGTGGAGCAACGAGAGAAGGTACTAGCCCCCTAGCGCCATCAAAAGGGGGGAGGTGTGAGGAAAAATCCACTCAATTCATATCTAGTCAGATCTCAAGATGGCCCCAGCCCCAGGAAAGCTCAATTATACACATTAAATCAGCAAGCAAGACCCATTGTAAATGTCTCAATAGGGAAGTTCACACAGCTAGGAGATGTGGACACCTGAAAAGAAGCCTCATCTCCATTAATTAGCCCCAAGACATATGCTGCCTTCAAACCCCAAGCTTCAAAGACTTCAGTTATCCAACCTGCCGCATGTCTCCGTTATTTCATCTAGATTCATAGGCGATCCGTCCATAAACTGGATCCATGGCAAGTTCATCATCTTTAAATTATGGAACTCCCGCAACATAGCCACCAACTCCGGTTTCTGGGCGCATGGGGACCGAGAAATCCAGAACTGGACTTAGGGAGTCCATAGGATAGGGGTGTCTGATACCCGGGCGTAGTGTAGGTCCAGCTGGTTCTGATGGTGCTACCGGCTTGGTTCTGTGCCAATGCCCCGCCGCCATGGAGGGGGGTACCTAAGAGCATTTCCAGGAGCACCCACACACAGAAGCCAGGCCACATAAGCCCCTCATGTGGGCCGCACACCAAGCCAACCAAAAGGTAACTGGACACATTTTACTGCCTTTGTAACCCTTACTTATATTTGCACCTCCGACTCTTACCTGTATATATTATCATTCTGTATATATTTGTCTAGTGTGCCCTCCAAGGCTAATTAAATCTATAAACTTTAATCTGAGTTAGTCTGTCTTGATCATCGGCCTCACCCGCCTAGCACTCGGTCTATAATATATAGCTACCCCAAGGCTGGTTTCGGCCTTGTTATAAGTCGGTAACGGACTGGTCTTATAACTAAACTGGAAACTGGTGGCAGCCGTTAAGGATTCTGGATGAGGAAAGTGTTCTCTCGTCCTCCCTGGTTCTCCCTGTGCCCATGTGGCAGGGGTTAACAGTGGAACAGTATCTGGCTGACCTTGTGCACCCCTAAGGGGCAACGCAATGTCACTATACACCCCAAGTTAGGCCGTCGACCCTCGAGTGGGCCCGCGGGCAGGCTTTTTCCTGACAAGGGGTACTTATACCTACCTAAAGAAGGGCACTTATATCTACCTAAAGAGGGGCACTTATACCTACCTAAAGAGGGACACATATATAAATACCTACCTAAAGAGGGGCAATTATATATACAGAGGGTACGGAAAGTATTCAGACCCCTTTAAATTTTTCACGCTTTCTTTAATTGCACCCATTTGGTGAGATTCAAAAAGTTCAATTTTTGTCGCATTAACATACACTCATCTTGAAAGAAAACCCCCAGAAATGTAGATTATTTTTGCAAATTTATTAAACAAGCAAAACTTATTCAGACCCATTACTGTGACACTGATATTTAACTCACATGCTGTCCATTTCTTTCTGATCTTCCTTGAGATGGTTCTACTACTTCATTGGAGTCCATCTGTGTTTAACTAAACTGACTGGACTTTATTAGGAAAGGTTTACACCTGTCTCTATAAAACCTCACAGCTCACAGTGCATGTCAGAGCACATGAGGAACTGCCCAAGGAGTTCAGAGATAGAATGGCAAGGCACAGATCTGGGCAAGGTTACAAAAGAATTTCTGCAGCACTCAAGGTTCCTAACAGCACAATGGCCTCCATAATCCTTAAATGGAAGAAGTTTGGGACAACCACAACTCTTCCTCGACCTGGCCATCCAGCCAAACTAAGCAATTGTGTGAGAAGAGCTTTGGTGAGAGGCAGTAGAGAGATGGGAGAAAGTTCCACAAAATCACTACAGCCCTCCACCAGTCGGGGCTTTATAGCAGAGTGTGTCTATGGAAACCTCTCCTCAGTGCAAGACATGTTAAAGTCCACATACAGTTTGCAGAAAAACACATGAAGGACTCCCAGACTATGAGAAATAAGATTATCTGGTCTGGTGAGACGAAGATTGAACTAAATGGTATGTGTGGAGAAAACCAGGTACTGCTCATTACCTGCCCAATACAATCCCAACAGTGAAACATGGTGGTGGCAGCATCATGCTATGGGGGTGTTTTTCAGCTGCAGGGACAGGACGGCTGGTTGCAATTGAAGGAAAGATGAATGTGGCCAAATTGAAAACTTCTTCCAGAGTGCTCTTTACCTCAGACTGGGCAAAAGGTTCATCTTCCAACAAGACATTGACCCTAAGCACACAGCTAAAATAACAAAGCAGTGGCTTCAGAACAACTCTGTGCCCATTCTTGACTGGCCCAGCCAGAGCCCTGACCTAAACCCAATTGACCATCTCTGGAGAGACTTGAAAATGGCTGTCCCCCCAATGTCCACCATCCACCTGAGGGAACTGGAGAGGATCTGCAAGGAAGAATGGCAGAGGATCCCCAAATCCAGGAGTGAAAAACTTGTTGCATCATTCCCAAAAAGATTCATGGCTGTAGTAGTTCAAAAGGGGGCTTCTACTAAATACTGAGCAAAGGGTCTGAATACTTAAGACCGTGTGATATTTCAGTTATTCTTGTTTAATAAACTTGCAAAAATATCTACTTTCCGTACCCACTGTAATTATCTATATACTCCGGACAATGTTGTTATCTAATTATATACTGGGGGCCATAGTCCCTGCTTAGCTATATACTGTTGGCCCTATTACCTGCCTATCTATATACTTGGGGCCCTATTACCCGCCTGGCTATATACAGTGGGCCATATTACCTGCCTAGCTATATACTGAGGGCCATATTACCTGCCTATAAACCTACCTTACAGGGACCTATAAAGGAACTCCCCATCTCATTCTATAATAGAAAAAACAGTTGCTCTGGAGATGGGGCATCACCATGCTTTCCTGTATAAATCCCCATTAGGAAGGGATTTATATAAACCCTCCAGTAGGTAGATAAGTATATAGATGCTGGAAAAGTGGGGATTCTAAAATGTTTGTGTTGTAAATTCTGCAGAAATCAGTCGTGGCCAGGAGAAGTCATCATGGTGGTCTGGGCCGGATGGAGAAGAGAAGGGAAAGTGAATGACTCCGATCAGAAAAGACATCTTCTGTAAGTCACAAAATGTAACGTCAGTGTAACCAATTATATTTCTGCAGAGCACCTATATACAACTAGTTTCTACCACTATATGGTCACTGTATGGCGTTAATATATATCTTCAGAGCCTGTACAACTGATAGTCACATGTAGTGGAAATTAGGAAATCATTTAAAATGTGCACTATTATAAAACAACTCTGAAAGTTTTAAATGAGTGTCAAATTTTTGGCAAACTAAAAGTATAATAACAAGGATAATAAAAAATGTTTCACATATTCGCTTGATACACTTCATCATCAGTTAACCCCCTTCCTTACCCTGCCTACGCAGAGCAACCGACCCAATAAGGGTGACCTCACACTTGTGCCTATCCTGAACAAGACATAGTCAAAACAGAGGCCAAACAGATGGGTGACAAACAGATGGATGACAAACAGGCACAGACACAACAGAAAACAGAAAAGTAGCAGAGCCAGGCAGGAAAAGGTTTAAACCAGGAGATCACGCTGTACAGAGTCAGCAGGCAGAAGAATCACCAAGATAATAAAAGGAAATCAGAGGATACAAAAGGAAATCATGGGCAAAGAAGCAGGAAACAGGCGAGTATAAATATCCTGCCCAGGCAGGGATTGGCCCAAGATATTAAGCATTTAGGTTTTGTACAGAACCCTGTCTGAGGCTTGAAAGATATCTAAACCTCTTAAAGGGCAATACATACATTACTCACAATACCATTATGTAACTTATGGTCGTGTATCTTTACTCTGTGCTAATAGATATATTTCAGTAACATACAGTTCATAGTGCAAATAAATGAATGAACCTTTCAAAAAATCTGGCGTCTGGTATACCTTGCATAGCATAATTGATGTGCCTAATTTAAGCGCATAGCATTTCACTTCTAGCATACTTCATGCGCCTAATGTAGGCGCATTCAAATGTGTCATGCCTGGCGTAAAATGCACCTAGTTTTGGTGTATGATTCATTTATATAGGAAATAGGGGTCAACAATTTTTTGGCGCAAAATACACCAAAATAATGGCACAGCCCTAATGGGACATGCCGCCAAAGGTGTTTATTCTCACATATCACAGGGCGAAGGTCCGGCTTCTTCACAGAGCGACTTGAAAATGGCTCAGTGAGGGAGCCAAAACGTTGCCCTGTGCTATGTAGGAACAGTGTCGGACTGGGGGGTTGGGCCCACTTGGGTTGTTTTTTGGGGGGCCCACCCTATGTACATGAAAATATTACGGGGCCTTCAGAATAATTGCGCCCATTTTCCACTAATACAGTGTGCAAAACAGAACTGTTTTTGTGTGTAAAATAGAAAGTGAGCCTTTCTGTCAGTTCAAAAATCTGACACATGGTAAAAGCTCCATCCTATCCCCTCACCCCAATAAAATATCCCCCCACCCACATAAAATATCCCCTCACCCATACAATACCCTCCATTTTTCCTTGGTACGCACCTACCACCTTCTAAAATAAATACCAGCAAGAAAGAAGTTAACTCCTTTCACAGGGCGGTTTTCCCCTTTTTTTAAATCAGGGCATGTCAATCCCCACTATCCGCGCGTATAACCTACAACACCCATGGGAGACAATTAGAGGTGACCAGCTCGTAAAAACCTACAACCCCGCCATATAGAGGACCACATAGAGGTCAGACACCACCCGGGTTTTCCTAAAAACCACCATAAAAAAGGGGGACCACAAAAAAAGAGGTCAGAAAGCAGCTCAGGTTTAACTACAACACCGCATATAGAGCCAATGAGGTAAGAACCAGTCAGGTAAAACCCTAAAAACCCACATTAGAGACCACATAGAGGTAGAAAGCAGCTCAGGTAAAAAACCTAAAACCCACCTTTAAAAGCCCACATGAGGTCGGGCAAAGCTCGGGTTAAAAACCTACAACACCGCCATATAGAGACCCATAGGGTCAGACCCAGTAGGTATAACCTACAACCTGCCATTGGACCAATGAGATCAGACAAGTCAGGTTAACCTAAAAACCCCCATAAAGGACCACGGTGGTCAGACCCCAGTCAGGTCACATCAAAATACAGTGAAAAAACATGATCCAATAAGAAGTAAAAAAAACCCCTAAAATCAGGGACTCAGGGGAGAGTCCTTTGATGAGCGTTCTCTTCTTTGAGTCGTTCTTTTTTCCCTTTTTTCTGCATCCTTTCCCACCCGCCATGGGGGGGGGAACTTGCCCCGGGCCACAATTTTCCCCTCAGAATTACACAAAAATATCAAATCTCAATTTTCCGCATCTCTTTCCTTTTTTCCCCCCTTTAGGTAGTCGGGGGCCCCAAAATTAAAAGCCGGGCCCCCCCAGGGATCAGGGTTAAGGGAGGGCCCCCCTTTTGGTAGTCAGGGCCCCCTTTATGTTGGGCCCCCCGAGCCGGGCCCCCCCTTTAAGAGGGCCCCCCTTTGGGGTTAGGGCCCCCTTAAGGCCCGGGCCCCCTTTGGGTTAGGGCCCCTTTTGACAGGGGCCCCCTTAAGAGCCCGGGCCCCTTTAAGGAGCAGGGCCCCCTTAAGAGGGGCCCCTTTAAAAAAGCCCGGGCCTTTAGGTAGTCAGGGCCCCTTAAGCGCCGGGCCCCTTTGGTGTCAGGGCCCCCCCTTTTGGTGTCAGGGCCCCCTTAAGCAGCCAGGGCCCCCCCTTTTGGTAGTCAGGGCCCCCTTTAGGTAGTTTGGGCCCCCCTTAAAACGCCGGGGGCCCCTTTTGGTAGGGCAGGGCCCCCCTTTGCAGCCAGGGCCCCCTTTAAAAGGTTTTGGGTCGGGACCCCTTAGGCCGGGCCCCCCTTTAAAAAAGCAGGGCCCCCTTTGGGAGCGGGCCCCCCTTGCAGCCAGGGGCCCCCTAAGGGAGTCGGGGGCCCCTTTATAGCAGGGCCCCCTTTTGACCAGGGTCCCCTTAAGGTATCAGGGCCCTTAGGGAGTCAGGGTTTCCCCCCCTTTAGGTAGTAGGGCCCCCCCAGCAGCCAGGGCCCCAAAACCCCCTTTTGGTAGTTGGGCCCCCCCAAGCAGCCCGGGCCCCCTTTGGTGTAGGCCCCCTTTTGGAGTTGGGCCCCCTTAAGCAGCCGGGCCCCCTTTAGGTGTAGGGCCCCTTAAGGAGGGCCCCCTTAAAGCCGGGCCCCTTTAAAGGTAGTCGGGCCCCCTTAAGCAGCGGGCCCCCTTTAAAAGGGGGTTTTTAGTCAGGCCCCCTTTAAAAGCCAGGGCCCCCCTTTTGGGAGTCAGGGCCCCCTTTAGGGAGTCAGGGGGCCCCCCTTAAACAGCCAGGGCCCCCTTTTTGGGTTTTGGGGCAGGGGCCCACCCCCTTTGGTGTCAGGGCCCCCCTTAAGCGCCAGGGCCCCTTAAAATAGCCAGGGCCCCCCCTTGGTAGTAGGGCCCCTTAAGAGCCCGGGCCCCTTTTAAGTAGTCGGGCCCCCTTTAGTAGGCAGGGCCCCCCTTTAAAGGGGTTTAAACCCGGGCCCCCCCCCCCTTTAGGTAGTCGGGCCCCCTTAAACAGGCCGGGCCCCCTTAAAAAGCCGGGCCCCTTTAAAATAGCAGGGCCCCTTTAGTAGCCAAAGGGCCCCCCCTTTTGTAGCCCGGGGCCCCCCCTTTAGGTGTCAGGGCCCCCTTGAGCAGGGCCCCCCTTTGGTAGTCAGGGCCCCCCTTTTAGTTTGCCGGGCCCCCTTTTGGTAGCAGGGCCCCCCCTTAAAAAAGCCAGGGCCCCTTAAAATAGCCCCGGGCCCCTTTAGGGAGCCGGGCCCCCCAGGTTTGCCAGGGCCCCTTTAGTTCACCCCATAGCCCGGGGGCCCCCCTGTTTTTCCGGCCCCCCAAAATTGCCGGGGCCCCCCTGTTTGCCCGGGCCCCTGAAGTAGCCACGGCCCCCCCTGTTGGGGCCCCTGAAGAGCCGGGGCCCCAAGTTGCCAGGGCCCCCCCGAGTACAGGGGGCCCCCCCTGTAGCCGGGGCCCCTGAAGGAGGGCCCCCCGAAGTAGCCACGTCCCTATTGGTTTGCCGGGGCCCCTAGTAGTAAAAAAAAAAAAAATTAACAAACATCCACTTACCGGGCCCTCCGGCTCCCGCTCCTGGCCGCTCCGAGCTGCCGCTGCCGCCGGCCCTTAGTGCCGCCCTGCATAGGCGGCGGTGAAGTGATGTCACCGCGCACCTACGTCACCAGTGGGGGCCCGGCGCCCGGCAGGTTTGAAGGCCTAGCGTCTTCAGCCTCCCAGGGAGTGCAGCGGAGCGCAGCGCTCGTGGCGCTGTGCTCGCGGACCCCGAAACAGCCCCGGGAGAGTCGGGGACATTAGTCCCCGGCTACGGGCCGGTCTCTGAGCGCTCGGGACCCCGGTCCCGGGCGTGCAGAGACCGGATGCGCGGACGGGCCCGGGGGGGGGGGGGGGGGCGACGGCACTGCCTCCGGGGCCCACAGCAGCTCGGGGGGGCCCACCGGGGGATTCCCCGGTCCCCGGCTCCCCATCCGGCCTGTGTAGGAATAAACACCTTATTTTCTCAACGTTCATCCACCTGAGTGCTGCAGATTTTTCCTTGGATACACTATTGTTTAAGCTTACTGCCAGGCTCATATTTTGCTGGCACCCTGCTATATACAAAGAGAGGAAGTGCTGTGATTGTTTTTTCTCTCTGACTATATATATATTATATATATTATATATATATATATATATATATATTATATATATATATATATATATATATTTTAAATTTTTTTTATATTACACTCCCCCGGCCACTTTATTAGGTACCCCCATGCTAGTAAAGGTTGGACCCCTTTTCCCTTCAGAACCGCCTCAATTCTTCGTGGATAGATTCAACAAGGTGCTGGAAGCTTTTCCTCAGAGATTTTGGTCCATATTGAAATGATGGCATCACACAGTTGCCCGCAAAATTTGTCGGCTGAAACATCCATGATGCGAATCTCCCGTTCCACCACATCCCAAAGATGCTCTATTGGATTGAGATCTAGTGACTGTGGAGGCCATTTGAGTACGTGAACTCATTGTCATGTTCAAGAAACCAGTCTGAGTTTGATTCCAGCTTTATGACATGGGCATTACCCTGCTGAAAGTAGCCATCAGATGTTGGGTACATTGTGGTCATAAAGGGAATGGACATGGTCAGCAACAATACTCAGGTAGGCTGTGGCGTTGCAACGATGCTCATTGGTCCCAAAAGGGGCCCCAAAGAGTGCCAAAAAAATATTCCCCACACACCATGACACCACCACCACCAGCCTGAAACCGTTGATTACAAGGCAGGATGGATCCATGCTTTAAATGTTGTTGCCCCAAATTCTGACCTACCATCCGAATGTCGAGCAGAATGAGATCATCAGACCAGGCCAACGTTTTTCCAATCTTCTACTGTCCAATTTCGATGAGCTTGGGCAAAAATTGGAGCCTCAGTTTCCTGTTCTTTGCTGAAAGGAGTGGCACCGGTGTGGTCTTCTGCTGCTGTTTGGCCCATCTGCCTCAAAGTTCGCCGTACTGTGCGTTCAGAGATGCTCTTTTGCCTACCTTGGTTGGTAAAGGGTGGCTATTTGAGTCACTGTTGCCTTTCTATCAGCTCGAACCAGTCTGCCCATTCTCCTTTGACTCTGGCAATCAACAAGGCATTTCCGTCCACAGGACTGCCCCTCACTGGATGTTTTTTCTTTTTCGGACCATTCTCTGTAAACACTAGAGATGGTTGGTGCGTTGAAAAAACCCAGGAGATCATCAGTTTTTTGAAATTTCTCAGACCAGCCTTTGGCACCCAAAAACCATGCCCGTTCAAAGGGACTCAAATCACCTTTCTTCCCCATACTGATGCTCGGGTTTTTAACTGCAGGAGAATTGTCTTGACCATGTCTACATGCCTAAATTTCACTGAGTTGCCGCCATGTGATTGGCTGATTAGAAATTAAGTGTTAACGAGCAGTTGGAAGGTGTACCTAATAAAGTGGCCGGTGAGTGTATATATATAAAATATATATATATATATATATATAATATATATATATATATATATATATATATATATATAGACAGATAGTTAAAATCCAGTAGTTTACATACACTATATAAAAAGACACACATGCATGATTTTCTCACTATCTGACATGAAATCAGAATAACCCTTACACATTTTAGGTCAATGAGGATTACTAAAATTATTTATATTTGCCAAATGCCAGAATAAATAGAAAGATTATTTTTAAGGCATTTTTATTACTTTCTGCAAAGTCAAAAGTTTACATACATTTCATTAGTATTTGGTAGCATTGCCCTTAAACTGTATGACTTGGGTCAAACATTTTCGATATCCATCCACAAGTTTCTCACAATAGTTGATAAGAATTTTGGCCCATTCCTCCTGACAGAACTGGTGTAACTGAGCCATGTTTGTTGGTTGCTTTGCTCGCACCTGCCTCAGCTGCCTCAGCTTTGCCCATAAATTCTCAATAGGATTGAGATCAGGGCTTTGTGATGGCCAGTCCAAAACATTGACTTGGTTATCCTTAAGCCCTACTTTTAAAAAAAAACAAAACCTTTTTTAAAATTTACTTTGTGTTGCCATGCATGCTGGGGGGAGCGTGGACATGACAGGATGGGGGAATAGAGATTCAGGGATATTGCATGTAAACTTGGGGAAGGGGAGGACATCAAGGGCCAACTGTAGTCCATGCCCATGGACTTCATATCGGGGGAGGTGTGAGAGACTCAGGCTCACTGCAGATAAAAGGGACATCCAGCACTTTAGTTACAGTTTTCATCCATGACATTTTTTTACCCCGATGTGCTGTAATGGGGAAACTGCAAGATTTGCTGATGATATAGGGAGGCTCATCACATTAGAGAGGAGTTAATTCGAAACTTGATCAAATATAGCAGGCTAAATTTATAAATTGGCTTGCAAATGTAGTTATAAATATCCAAATGACCCTTGGCAAAAAAAAGGTTGTATGATATTACCTTTTGTTTAAACTTGTACTAATTTGTACCCCCTTTGGGGTTTTCCAAATTTTTTTAAAAGGGAGCAACCCCCTTTTTGTATTCCCCTTTTTTTGGGGCTTTTATGGGTTTATT
>JAODAL010020571.1:0-69092 GCA_025379985.1 Phyllomedusa bahiana | reverse complement strand
GAGAAGGGCTTTAGGGAAGTTAATATGCCATTGGTCAAATTGTACATTGGAGTTTTTTTTCCCCAAGGTTATGCATATTGGGATATTGAAAAAGAAGGGGTTATGGGAATTGAAAAAAGATGGCAGTTTTGCTGTGAAATTGATACCTAGTCTGCTTTTTTTTCTTTTGGGGTGGGCCCCGCATTTGGGAATAATATGAGAGAATTTGGGGGGAAAAGGAAACCCCCAAATCCCAGTGGGGCTGAGGGGGTTTGGGTTGGTGCGTGATTGGCCCGGGAATATTTAAGTGGGGCGAAAGGCCTTTATGGAGTGGCGAATTTGATGAAGGTTTTTGGGGCCATGAGAGCATGGTCCCAGTTTACCCGGGAATGTTATGATTTGAAAGGCGCGGGGAAAGGGGGAGTGGGCTTTATGGGTTTCTCTGATGGCTAATTGGGAGCACCTAAATTTGGGGTGTTTCCCTAACAGAAAATAAAAGGAAAGTGGCTCAGACCACATGTGATGGGGACCTTAAGCCTTGAAAAAACCCAGGTTAGCTGGCAAAAACATTTCGGGAGGTCAGGCTTGCGTTTTAAATTTTTTGATCTTACCTCTGTTAAAGTGTCCCCTGCTGCAGAGGGTGTAAAGGGGGCCTTATTTGTTCTGTTTTTTAGATTGGGGGGGACTCCCCAAGTAGTTGGCTTGGGATCCCTTCGAAGCTAGTACTTTTTTCTTGTTTAAAAGGGGTTTCTCCGTTAATGGGGGGGGGTTCCACCAGATTTGATGATAGAAAAGGGGTTTTTTTCCCTCTTTCAGAAGAAAAAAGGGTTAAATGATGAGGATGGAAAACGGGTTTTTTTAAATGTGTGTATAGGGGTTTAAGGTTAGATATAAAAAAAGTTATTTTTTTAGTTTTTAAAATAGTTTAGAGAACGTAGATTTTTGGGTTTTGGCCTATGGCAAAAAAATAAATTTTAGGATAAAAAGTACTCTTTGTTCTCTTGGGGAGACCCCCAAAATTTTTTGGAGTTTTTTTAAAAAACCCAAGGGCCCTTTTCCTTATTCGGGTTTTTGGGGCCCATTTAGGAATTTTTCATTTTTGGATTTCTGATTTTGGGGGTTTTTGGTTTTTTTGGTTTGGGAAAACCACTTTTTCTTTTGGGGCCATTTTTATTAGGGGGGCGGGGGCGCTTGGAGGCCCCCCTTCCCCCCCTTGGGTTTCATTTCCCAAAATTTTTTGGGCCCTATTTTTCCTGTTTTTGAAAAACCTCCGAATTTTTGGTTATTTGGGGATTTTCCCTTTAATGGGGGGGGGCCTCCTTTTGGTTTTTGGGGCCCCGGGCCCCCATTCCACACTTTTTCATTGGGGGCCATTTGGTTTGGGGTTTTCTTTTTTTTGTTTTCCTTTTTTGCTGGTTGCCCGTGACCTAACCTTTTTGGGAAAAAATTTGGGGCCATTTTTGGACCTTAAGCGGGGGCGCTTCTTTTTGAAAAATTTGTAACCAAACTTTTTTTAAATTGTTCCCACTTTTTGGTGGGGCCTTTTTTGTTTTGCCACCCAATTTATTGTTAAAAAAACTTTTGCCCCTTTTTGGGCTTTGGTAACCAAAATATTTTTCTTTTCCCCTTTCCCCCCGGATGTCTCGGTGAACCATACCCCCAACTGTTTTCATTTTAAAAACTCGGGGCCTTTAATCCTTTTTTTGCCACCTCAAAATGTCTTTGGGCCCAACTGACTGCCCTCATGTGCTGCTTTTTGTTTGCTGTCAACTCCACACTGTGTCATTGTCCCATTTCTTTGGCCTACTCCTTTTTTTTGCTACCTCCAGAATGCCCCATTGTGCCCCCTCTCTACCCCATGCTGCTGTTGCTTGCCGCCGTCCCCTTCCACACTCTGTCATGATGTTGCCCCCTTAGCCCTCAGCTTTTTTTTTCCAGCTGTCGCTGCCAATTTTAAATCAGGCTACTTTCCCCCTTCATTTTTTGGTAGTTTTGCCCTTTTAAAAAGTGCTCGGGGAAATTTTTTTATTTAAAAGCGTTTCAAAAGAGCGGTGGCAGTCATGTGCGGGGTCAAAACAAAACACAACATTGTATGAAAAAAAAAACCCAAGCCCCCCTCTGCATTTTTAAAAGAAAAGGCCCAACAACTTTCTACAACACCCTGCAGGCTCGTGCACCTGGAAAACTGTTTTTTAACGTGTTTTCATCCCAAAGTAATTCGGAAACGAAGTTAATTTTTTGTCGGGAAATTCGGCGAAGGGAGCAAAACAGAATTTCGAAAAAATTTCGCCCATCTCAAACCCATAAACCCCGGGCCTTTCCCATAAATTTTTAAAGCGCTACCAGGTTCTTGCTGTCTTCTGGGGAAAGGGGCCTGGGGGCCCTTAGCTCACACTTCCGGAATTCCCCACTCTGCTTGGGGACGACCTACCCAACCGTTGCTGCGTCTTTAAGGGGGCATTTTTGCTGTTTTAATACATGACTGAGGGCTTTCCCTGGTTTTCCCCCGCCACACACAAATTTTCCAAATCCAAGCCAGCTGAACCCCCGTTTTAATAGAGGGACTGACGGCACCCCCTGGCTATAAACCCGCCCCCACGTCGTGGGGCCCCCTCCCAGCTAAAACATCCATCACCCCACGTTCCCCACCCTCACCCTCCTTGATCAGCAATTTCCTTAAACCCCACTTGACAGTAAAAATGCGGGAATTTGGACGGGCCCCTCTTTGGCCAACTGGGGGAAAATCGGGTTGCATCTTTTTTTAAACCTTCGAATGTCCGGTGGGACAACTCATCAACATGCCCAGCAGAAAAATTGGAAAGTAGCAGCGCATTGGAAAAAATTTTTTTTTTTAAAAATTGTACTTTTTTTATTGCAATTTGTATCCCTGAAGGCCCCAAAAGGGGCATCTGTTAGCGTTTTGGGGTTAAAACTGCGGGAAAAGGGACGGGGGATAGTCAAATTTTTTCCCCCCCCTGTTGACTAACTTTGGGGTTCAAATACTTCTATTTTTTCCCGGCACTTTTTAATTTTGGGGGTCATGCTTTTTTTGGGGTCGCTGGGGGAAAAAAACAGGGAAAGAAAAGGGTCCTCTTCACTAAAATAGTGGTTCAAAACTTCTATTTTCCCGGGCCCATTTTTAATCTGGGGGGTCAGCGGCTTTTGGGTCATGCTGTGGGAAAGGACAGGGAAAGTCAACGTCCAGTCCATAAAAAAAAAGATTCAAATACTTTTTTTTCTTCCTGCACTATTTAATCTGAGGGTCCCCTAAGGAAAATGTGTGGGTGCTTTTGAGGTCTTTCCCCCTGTAAAAGAAACCAATAGGGAAAGGGTTTTTATTGAAAAAAGCTTATTTCCCAAAGCTTCAAGGCCACCAAAAGGGAAAAGTGATTACGGTGTCCACCTTTTTTTTTTTCCACTTCCAAATCAAAAATGCCTTTTCCCTTTAAACCACCTTTACAGTAAATTTCAAAATTTTTAGACAGGGCCTCGTTGGGGCCAACTGGGGGGCAAATTTGTTTTCGTCTTCTTCCCTTCTAAATTGGCTTAAAGTTTTTTTAAAATAGACAATTTCTTCTTTCAAAATTTTTTTTCGAGGGGGACATAAGGGATTTTTTCCCGGTTTTTTTGGGGAAGGCACTTTTTAAAAAGGTCCAGGGGGCCCTAGGGGGGTAATTTTCCCGTTAAAGGAAAAAAAAAAGCTTGGTTAGGCTGGCACCTCACAAAAAAATTTTTTTGAAAAACTTTGGCATAGGTGCACACTGAACGGGAATAGCAACCCTCTAATAAAAAATAACAGTGGCACAACTAAAAAATAAAATAAAACATCAAAAATATATTGGGGAAAATTTGAAAAATGCAATTTCTTTCTTAAAGGGAAAAAATTTTAAAAACCGGGATCTTAGTCCCGCCTTTTTTGGGTTTTAAAAAAGTTTTAAACTCACCCCCAAAGGGGTCAAGGGGATCCCAGTACCCTAAATCCCAACACTAAAAATGGGTTTCCTCACTAGGATCCAATTTAGACTACAACACTCAGGGATTTATTTGGAAAAATTTCTACTGGGAATTACCCTGCACTGATTTAAAAGAGGTAGGCGGGGTGCACAAGAATGGGGTTGCCCCTTTCCCCCCAAAAAAACTACAAAGCTTGGTTTGGCTGTGCACATCACAAATATATTTTTAAAAACGTAGGCATTTGGTGCACACTGACAAGGCAATAGCATACGTCCTAATACAAATTTTCAGTGGCAAAACTAAAAACTAAGTAAAACATCAAGGTATATAGGAATACCGTATATACTCGAGTATAAGCCGACCCGAGTATAAGCCGAGGCACCCTTTTTTGCCACAAAAAAACAGGAAAGCTTATTGACACGAGTATAAGCCTAGGGTGGAAAACGCAGGGTTTACTGGGGGAATTTTTAAAAAATAAAAATAGATACCAATAAAATTACATAGGCAGTTTAATGTCCCCCATAGGCAGATATAGGCAGTTTAATGCCCCCCATAGGCTGGTATAGGCAGCTAAAATGTCCCCCTAGGGCAGGCTATAAGGCAGGTAATTGCCCCCATAGGCAGTATAGGTCCCCCTAGGCAGGGTATAGGCAGGTAAAAGGTTTTTTATAGGCTGGTTTATAGCAGGTATAGGCATACTAGGCAGGTATAGTAGTTTATAGGCAGTACTAGGCAGGTATAGGCAGTAACTAAGGCAGGTAAAGGCGGGTACAAAGGCAGGTAATAGGTAGGCTTATAAGCAGTAACTAGGCAGGTATAAGGCAGAACTAGGCAGGTATAGACCAGGCTTATAGGCAGTACTAGTCAGGTATAGGCAGTACAAGGCAGGTATAGACCAGTACTGGGCCCAGGTATAGGCAGGCTTATAGGAAATTTACTAAGAGGTATAGGTACAGGACTTATAGGCAGTACAGACAGGTATAGGCAGTACAAAAGGCCCAGGTATCAGGTAGCTTATAGGCAGTACTAGGCAGGTATAACAGGCTTATAGGCAGTACTAAGGCAGTATAAAACAGGCTTATAGACAGAATAGGCAAGGTATATGGGCAGGCTTATAGGCGGGAATAGCAGTATAAAAGGGGTTTATAGGCAGATACTAGGCAGGTATATGGTAGCTTTTAGGCAGTATAGGAGTAGGCAATGGTAAAACTAAAAACAGTTAAGGCCCGGTTAGGTTGCGCTTAGGTCCCCTACAGGTATACCGGCCCCGGTTTTATTGTTGGCCCAAGGTATTCTCAGGCAGTACCAGGTGGCAAGTGTGTCCGGGGGTATAGGAAAAGCGGTTTTTAACCCTAAAAAACATTCCTATGGCTCCCAGTGGCCGCTCTCCGCTCCCTCCCCTGGGGAAGGGGCTGATAGACCGGGCCTCCACTGCCCTACGCCTTCACCGCGCAGCTTTCCCCGTGAAGCCAAACATTATAACTGAAAGCACCCTGTCGCCACTTGGGCCAAATCGCAGCGCCTAGGGCCGATAGGACACCGAGTATAAGCCAAGGGGGTTTTTCAGCCATTTATTGTGCTGAAAAACTCGGCTTATACTCGAGTATATACAGTAATTTTTAAAATGCATTACGGGCTAAGGAAAATATGAAAACCTGGGAACTTAATTCCCCTTTTTGATCAAAAAATTTTTTAAGCTCACCTCCCAAAGCGTAAAGGGGATCCCCAGGTACAAATGAACCCCCTGAGTCCATTCAGACTACAAAATCTCAGGGATTTATAGGAACTTACTACTGAAATTACCCTCATGATTTAAAAGAGGTAGGCCCGTGAGTGCAGCAAGCCAATGGGGTTCCATTCCCCAAATCCCCTTGACGCTTTGGGAGGTGAGCTTAAAAATTTTTTGATCAAAAATTGCGAACTAAGTATCCCAGGTTTTCATATTTCCTTAGCAGTAATGCATTTTCAAATATTATCTAATCCCCTTGATGTTTACTTAGTTTTTAGTGTGCCACTGATATTTGTATTAGACGATGCTATTGCCTTGTCATGTGCACCTATGCCTACCTTTTTCAAAAATACTTTTGTGATGTGCAACCAACCCAAACCAAGCTTTTACTTTTGGGAATGGCAACCCCATGGCTTGCTGCATCCGCCTACTCCTTTAAATCAAGGCAGGTAATTCGTAAATTCCTATCACTCCCTTGAGATGTAGTAGTACCTGAAGGGTAACTCCTAGGGGTGAAGTTGGGGACTCACCTGTACTGGGATCCCCTTGACTTTTGGGGGGCTGACTTAAAACCATTTTTTGCCAAAAATTGCAACCCTAATACCCCCCGGTTTTCATTTTTTTCCTTAGCAGTAATGCATTTTCAAATATTCCTTTATACCTTGATGTTTTATTTGGGTTTTTAGTGTCCCACTGATTTTTGTTTTTAACAATTTGCTTTTGCCTTTCAGGTGCCCTATGCCTACGTTTTTTAAAATATATTTTGGGGTTTGCACAGCCAAACCCAAGCTTGTAGTTTTTTTTTGGGGAAGGCAAAACCCCATTGGCTTGCTGCATTTCCCGCCTCCCTTTTTTTAAATCATGCAGGTTTTAATTCAGTAGTAAGTTCCTATCACCCCCTGAGATTTGTAGTCTAAAGGGCCCCTAGTGATGGTAACATGTTAGTGTTAAGGACTCACCTGTACTGGGATCCCCCTTGAGCTTTGGGAGGTGAGCTTAAACATTTTTTTGATCAAAATTGCGAACTAAGTATACCCAGGTTTTCATATTTTTCCTTAGCAGTAATGCATTTTCAAATATTCCTATATACCTTGATGTTTTACTTAGTTTTTAGTGTGCCACTGATATTTGTATTAGAAATATTCCTGTTAGGGACCGTAATCAAAAAGGGGTTCGGTAATATGTTAAAAATAGAAAGAAGTAATGGGTAGAGGCCCCATTTGATTTAACTGCATAAAACGGTTAATAGATGACTGACGGCAGCTCTGGCTCTCTCTGTACCCACTCTAAGTCCGGCCCTACCAGCTGAACCTCCGTGTTCCCCATTGGGATGTTCTTGCTTTCACCACATATATGACAGGTTCTTGGTGCCTGGTGCAAAAAGTGATAGGAGATCCTGCCATTTACCATGTGCCATTTCCAATACCGGTGTCTTCTTTTGTGTCAAAGGGGCCCCGTAGCAGCTGCTACCGCTGTACCTGCTGAGGCTATGCCGTCCTCAATGTTTTCGGATTAGCCATTGAACGAAAATATTTTAGCATATGATTTTTTTTCCCGTGACTCTTATAGCCTAATTGTCTGTCTAAGATGTAGCACATATCCAGTTTACTGTTTGGATGGGAATTTTCCCGCTCTCCCCAAAAAATAGGGCATTACTTACTTAGAAAACACCACCATTTTTGGGCCCTGTTCACAAGAACTCAATGGGGTGGACTAACTGGGCCCAGAATAGGCATTCCCCTAGCCTTATATGCTCCTGGGAAAAAAGCTGACAGGTGCAGCTGATTGCTGAATAACAACTCAAAGATCCCACAGCTAGGAGAACACTTAAATGATACAGACTGCACATTAGCTTGGTACCTGTTCACACCAGTATGCAGAAAAAACACAGTATAATGCATGGATAGCTTGAAGAATTACAAAAATACCCATTAAACAACCGCTCACACATCCTCAGGGCATGTGGGGGGTGGCTGCTGGTATTACAATTGCATATAGATAAAGCAATACATAAGGGTGCAAACGTGTGGTGCACCATGCTGGCTTACAGCCTCTTAGTGACGCCCATACTAACAGATTAGGCGGGCTGCCCAGCACCTCTGGGTATCCAACACAAAAAATAGACACCCTTAGCTCCCCAGAACAGTATTTGAACCACTATTTTATTGAACTGTACATTGACTATCCCTATCCTTTCCTACAGCATGACCCCAAAACGCTCACAGATGCCCTTATGGACCCTCAGATTAAAAAGTTCCGGAAGAAATAAGTATTTGAACCACTATTTTAGTGAACTGGACATTGACTATCCCTGTCCTTTCCCGCAGCATGACCCCCAAAACCCGCACAGATGCCCTTATTGACCATCAGCATAAAAATTTGCAATAAGAAATTGACTATTTAAAAAAAAATATTTTATCAATGCTGCTGCTGCTGCTATGTCCCAGTTCACGCTGCGGTCCCTTGCCATGGACCATCGCCATGTCCGTGCCTGCCATTTCTGCGCTTTGGTTCCCAGTGCGGGTGTCTCAGCGGCCTGTTTCCCTGCTTGCTGCGAGTGCCTTCTTGTACTTACTCACTAGCACTCGCTCCTGCCCCCTGGGGCCCTCTGTGCGCACTGTGCCTCGTAGGGATTGCGCACAGTAGTTTCCTGTCCTTTATTGATTTCCTGTCCTGTTCACCTTCCTCTTGACCTCTGACTATAAGAGGAAGTTCCTGCCATTGCTCTGGGTCAGTCCATGGTTGCAGTGCTGTTTGTATTGAGCCTCTTTGCGGGAGTGCTTCATCCCCTTTACTCCTCCACCCCTCTCGGGTTTTAACCCCCCTAATTTTCCTGGTTCAGTTCCTTAAAAGCCCCCCCAAGAAAACCTTCCCGACCATATGTTTTTTTTTCTTCTGTTTTTGGGTGTCTGCGGGTATTTTGGGCCTTGACCCCCGTCCTGTATCTCGTCTTGTCCCTTTGCTGCATCCTGCTGTTTTCCCTGCCCCTGTTCCTGCCTTTTCCTATTTGTGTACCGTTTTCCCAGCCTACCTATTTTCCTGCTGTTCCTTTTTTCCCCCGCCTGTGTTCCTGTCCTGAAACCTGGGGGCCCGTCACCCCCTTTTTAGCCACGTCAGGGGTAGCGACCTGAGGGTTTCCCCGCAGCAAAGTCCGTCCCGTTTTAAAAACGGCGGGTTTCCGGTAAACCCCCGGGGGCCCCTTAAACTCCTCTCCCGGGTTTGTTTTTTCCCAAATATACCATCCGCCTGCGTGATCACGGGGTTTCCCAAAACCGGATTTCAGAAATTCGGGCTAAACGCATATGCTGTTGTCCCCGGGTTTCCGTAACGGGGAATGGACTAAACCAGGGATCCCACCGTGGTAAACCCGGCTTGGGCCTGCTTTTTACCTTCCCCACTTTTTTCAGTCTTTTCCCTGCCCCGCAAACCCTCCAGGGTTCCCGCCCAATTGTCCTTTGGCCAAGCTCATGGCCCCCCCCCGCCCAAGCGTTTGTTTAAGCCATAGCCCCCTTTAGTTCTAGGCCGCCCAAAAACCCGTCCTTTAGCTCATGGTTCCGGCTCAGAGGTTCGTTGTCTGACTCATGGTCCCCCCCAAGTTTCCGTTCCCTTAGCTCTTGGGCCCGGGCCCCAAGCGTTTTGTTACTCTTTAGCCCCATCCAAGCGTCTGTTAGTTCTTTGGCCCTGCCCAAGCGTCCGTTAGCTCATGGTTCCGTTCAAGAAATTCCGTTGCCAAAGCTCATTTTTCCGCCCAGAGTGTCCATTTCCCCAGCTCAGGGTCCCCCCCAAAGAGGGGCCCCCTTTGCATTTAAAGGGTTTCCGCCCAAAAGCGTCTGTTGCCTAGCCCCATGGTCCCCCCCCAAGCGTCTTTTTTCCCCAACTCGGGTTTCCGGGGCCCCCAGAGCCCCCATCCCCCTTTTTTGTTGTTTTCCCCCCCGCCCTGAGCCCCCCAAACCTTTCTTGCCTGGTCCCCCGTTTGTTTACTCCCATGCCCTCCAAAATTTTGGTTTTTCCCTATACTGGCTATCAACAGCCCGACCGGGTTTTTGGGGGTTTACCCCCGTAAAATTTTGGGGGGCCCCTGACCTAGGGAAATCTTTTCTTTTTTAAAGGGGGGAAAAGGGGGGTTTTTAAAGGGGGTATTTGTCACGGGTTCACCCCCCGCGGACCCTTGCCAAAAAACCGTCGCAGCCCCGGCCTACCTTTTCCCTGTTTTTTGGGTTTAACTCTTGTGGAGGTTCTCAGCGGCCTGCTTCCCCTTCTTGCTGTGGGGGGCCCTTTCCTTTGTCCCTTACTCACTAGCACTGGCCTCCTGGGCCCCCTTTTTTGGGGGCCCTTTGTCCCACACTGTCCCTCCTAGGGGCGCACCGAAAAGGGTAGCATCCGTTCTTTATTAAATTTTCCTGTCCTTTTCACCTTCCTCTTGACCTGGACCCCCTGACTATAAAAGAAAGTTCCCCCTTTGCCCGGGGGTCAGACCAGGGTTTGCAGTGCGGGTTTGTATTGAGTCCTCATGCAGATTGCTTCACTACCTGAGCTCCTGCCACCCTTTGGGGGAAATTTAACCCTTAATTTGCGGTTTCCCTTTCCCTTTCGCCCACCAAGCTCCGCCCAAATAATTTTGTCGTCTTCTCCCTTCCTGTATCTTCGAAACTTGCCGTATTCCCCTCCTGAAATCTCCCTGTCTTTGTACCTGCTGAACCCCCGTTTTTTACCTGACCTGTTCCTGCCAAGCCCCTGATGTTGGTACGTTGAAAATCCAAAAAACCTATGAACCCGGCTGTTCCGGGTTAAAACCCACCGCCTGTTTTCCTTTTTCTGAAACCTGGGTCAAACCACAGGAAGCCCCCTTCGGGGGTAGCGACCTGGGGGTTCCCCCAGAAAGTCCGTCCACTTTGCGGCGGGGCCTCCAGTAAAAGACCGGGGGCCCCCTTTAGAACCCCCACTCCCGGGCGGGTTCCCCATATCCCAACCCCTCGCTGGGGTTTGGATCACTTTTGGATCCACCCCGGAAATTTTCAGCACCCGGCGCCTCACGCACTTGCGTTACCCCGCCCCTTTAAATGCTAAAATTATACTTGCCATTCTACTGCTGCACTTTGATAAATTTTGTTCCCCCGTGACATTAAAGGTGCTGCCCAAAAATTCCTGCATTCTCCCGGGCAAGTGGGTTGGGAAGGGAAATTTGGGCCGGGCCCCGGGGAGGGGGGGGCTTGGAACTTTGGGATCAAGGGGTTTCCACTGGTAGGGCCAACTGGGGGGGTTGCGGTGAGCGCCAGGGCTCCCGGGGCCCTCATCTATTAACATGGGGGGTTCAGTTTTTGGCGGGGCCCCGGGCCCCTTTAGATGGGTGAAATGAGAGCCGGGGCTCCCTGTCAGCATCTTTTAAACATGGAGGTTCAGCTGAAAAGGGCCAGATTTTAAGAGTGTGAGTGGTGAGAGCCAGGGAATCCATCATTTAATCTTTTAAACCCAAACGGGCAAACTCCCCTTTTTACGCAGCAAACCTGAAGTTTTTGGGGCCCTAAGCAGAGTGCAAATCCCGGAAGTGTGAGCTAAGACCTCAAGCCTTCTTCAAGAAACAGTCAAGACCGGGGTAGCGCTTGAGAAATTTCCTGCCTCTACGCCCACTTTTTTGCCCCTCCGTTTGAGTCGGGAGTGTGGGAACGAATTGAGTTTCCCATTTTGGGAAACGCTGGGGGTTTAAACCGCTCCTTTCCACCCGGGTCCCCCTTTTTTTTTGGGCTTTTTTTTTCTAAATTTTGCTGAATGTAGAGGAAATTGTCTCTGTTCTTTCGGGGTGGCAAATGTGCCCAAAACGAACATGATACTTACACAAGGGTTTTTAACCCATGTACTTCTTGTTTACAATTATACCTCCCAGAAAATGCTGTTTTAATTGTAGATCCTGGCAGTTTTGCCAAAATGTTAGCATTTAGGGGCAGGGCCTTTTTCTATGGTGCCTATCCCCAAAAAGGGTTTTTTGCCAAAATCTCATTTCATACCCCCTTTCATCCATCTTTACATTTTTGTGCTCAGAAGGGGGGTGAGTGATTTGTTTGAATTACCTATCATGTGACCCAGCAGAAGACATCAAACCTTTCCCTTTCCCCTCTCCCAGTTTAAAAAAATTTTTGTTTATGTATAAGCTTTAGAGCTCAGAAAGGGAAAATTTTTTCTTCATAGCACAAGGGCCTATTTTTCAAAAACCCTGCGGAACCAAAAATGGGATTTTTTTTTTCCCCCTTTATCAAAGCACATACTTCATTTGAGGTTTCTTTTTTTTTTGCACCCTTTTTTACCTTTACTTACTATGGAGTCCAAAGGACCCGGAGAAGAATAAAAAAAGCACCCCCGGGGGTTTTAACACTCGTAGCTCTGGAGAGAAGGGATGTCTGAGCATTTGCGACCAGCTCTCAGCCCTGGGCCCAAACTTCTGGAATGAGCTGTTTAAAAAATGGGTCCAAAGGGGCAGGGTTAAACAAAAACGGTGCAAATTTTAATAATGATGAGGGGGAAAATGGTTTTTTTATTTCTTTTCAAACCTTTCCCCTTTAATTTTACCTTTCTGACAAAAACCCCTTTAAGGTTCCCCCTTTAAAAAAATGTCGGGCCCTTTTTGTTTTAAAAACCCATATATGCCCTTTTGGGCAACAGGGGATAAAGATTTTATTTGAAAAAGAAAACCCTGAATAAACGCCTTCCCTTTTTTTGTTTCGCAGAAACCACATTTGTTTGCCAAAGGGACCCCGGAATTATAGCTGTGTTTTCAGCACCATGACCCCAAAAAACCCTTGACGTGCTTCAAATTTTCATTAAAAAAAGTAATTGGAAAAAAGGTTTTTTTTTTTTTTTAACAAAACTATTCAGTTTTGGTTTTTTTTTTAAAACCCCTTTTCCCAACCCCCAAAACCCGAAAAAAAAACCTTTTAAAACTCAGAATATAATTTGCAGTAAGAAATTATCTTTTTTTGAAAATTTTTTTTCAAGAGGAAAATTTCTTTTGAAGAAAGGAAGGAAGTAGAATGGTACTAATCATAAAACCCCCGGCAAAAGGGGCCCCCCCAAAATTATCAAAAGATTCCCTCATCTTTTAAAAAAAGGCAAAAAGATCCACATTCTCCCGGGGAAAAAACCCATACGTTTGTGTGAAAAAACTTCCCCCATCTGTTTCTGGGGGGAAAGGGCCCCTCCGGAAAGACCTGGCTGCTGGGCAGGGTAACACCCGTATGGGTTGGGCAAGCAAGCTTTGGGCCCTTCATTTTCCCCTTTTGGACACCCAAAAGTCGAATTTGGGGCCAGAACATGCCAAAAAACCCTCCGGGGTTAAACCCAGAAGTCGGGGACCCTGATCTTAAGGGGGGTCCCCCTGTGTTTTCTAATTTTTTGGGCCCCGCAAATTTCAGGCGTTGGTGGGGGGATTGGGAAATTAAAAGGGTTTTCCAAAGAGTCACCCATTTTTGGGGGTTTTGCCACAATGCCTGCCCCTGCCACGGGTACTTTCCCCTCTACGCTTCACGTTTCTGGGCTCCACTGTTTTCCCCCATTTACATTAGAAAAAAGTGAAGGAGGGCCCAAACGATGTCTCAATTTGATCAATGAGCACGATCTTTAAATTCCTGCATTCTTTCTCTCAACGTGGGTGGGGTTGGGAAAGGGAAAATGCTCGTTTTTGCTTTTTTAACTGGATCAAGGGGGGTTGGCCACCCAATTTAACTGCTGGTTCATTTTTATGGCCTTTAAAGCCCTGGATCAATTTTTTGGGTCAAAAAAGAGCAACCAAGCACCCAAAGTGAAGATAGAAGCCCTGATTTCCCAAACCGTGGGGTCGGGGGAACTAAAACACGATCCCTTTTTTCGCCCTTTGCCCCCTCAAATCTGGCCAAACCCCCTTTCCAAAGCAGGGACAACGTTACCGTCATTTTCCATCCAAAGCCTCCCCCTCTTACCCCCCCTCTGCTTTAACACAGCCCTGAAAACCTCAACACTGTACCCCCGAGAGCTTTAAGCGCCCGCCTGCCCCCAGCCCTGCCCCCCCGAAACCCCCGCCTAAAAGAAAACCTATAAAAAATTACAAATTTTCGGCCTTCTTGATCCAACGGCATTTAAAGGTCTGGGGCCGCATCTGTGTCCGCTTTTTTCCCCCCTTTACGCTGGGGCCTGCCCGGTTTTAGAGTGTCCAACACTTGTTTCCCCGAACTAAATTTAACCCCCCAATACCATTTTGAAAAAGAGCATTGTCTGCACTGAAACCCTTTTGGGGGGCCTTTTTCAAAACTTGGGAAAGGATGGTGCAGAGGTTTTTTCACCCCGCCTCCAAATCTTTTATGGCCCCAACACCCAGAGTCCACACCACTGCTTGTCAGGGCCAAGGGGGCCCCTTCAACTGCGTAATGGGATTACGCTGCTGCCAAAACTCGCGGGGCCCCTGGGGGAGGGTAGAAAACCCCGCATTTTTCCTTGTCAACAATGAACACTTGACAGGGAGGCCCCAAAATGAACCCGTAACGCAGACAGCCGGGACGAAGCTGGGTTGAACCGTGGAAGTGTTTAACTCAGACCTCGAAATATTTTTCAGGGAGGCAGTCAAGAACCCCCGGGAAAACTCTTTAAAAAATTTAAAAGCGACAAGGGTTCATGACGTGGGCCGGGGAAGGGATGTGCTCCCCCTATGGGTGCAAGGATATCTCACCCCTTTTTGCACACCCCCTTGCCTGGGACCAGGGGGTTCCCCTTTTCCCCCCCAGCCCCCCGCTTTTGGTCTCATTGTGCAGAACCCCCTCCACAACCCCTTGACTTTTGGGGTTGATGGCCCCCAAACACAATTTAATTTTTAACATTGGGCCCGGTTTCTCGGGGATGTGAAAACTTTCCCTGGACCTTAGGGGAAAAAACCCTGCAGCATCCCTGCGTTTTTGAAGGGGTGTGCATCGAGCCTGGGGAGATCCATCAACATCAGAAGGGCACCCACCCAACTCACCCAGTTAAACTGTCACAGAAAATATAAGGGTTTTGACCGTGTTTACGAAGTCCAGGTTGGTCGGTGGGCAGATGGACTTTTTCGGACACAGATGCACCAAAAAACCTGGAGATTTTTTCCCGAAAACATTTTGGGTGGCCCCGGGCAGGACGGCTTTTAGGGGAAAAAAAATTCCCCGCTCGGGATCTGGAATTAGGGGGAAAGGGAAGGGGCCCTTATGTGGCGGAAACCAATTTTTTTCACCAGCGGAAAAAGGCAACAATTTTCCCAAAGGGCCAAAAAACCCGGCCCAAAAGCCCGACATTCAGGCCCTTTTGGGTTTTGGGGGTGGCTTGTTAAAGCGTTTCTTCTGTTTTTCTGGTTTACTGGCTGTTTTTACGGGTTTTTTTGGCCCCGGTCAAAATTGGGGGAAAAGGGGAAAGGGTAACTTTGTCTCTTTTGGTGGGGGTGGTTTCTAGGGGATTGGGGTGTGGCATTGGGGGTGATCCTTGCTCATGCAAATGGGGGGGACCCTTTGGGCACAGAGGAATTCCCTTTGGGGCTTGGGAAAAGGGCGGGGGAGGGGGGGAAACAGAGTAGTGACCGTGGGTTTTTAAAGCCCAGGGCCGTGTGGCCATTTTTCCAAAATGAAACCTCCATGTCAAATTTATGCTTTTGCTTCATGGACTATTCATTTTAATAGTTTGGGTTAAAAATTTTTTTTTGATTTTTTCCCTCTACGATGTCTTGATGGCAAATCGGCATAAAGAAAGTCGGTTTTGGGGAAACTGAGGCTTGGTCAAAAAAAGGGCCCCGGTTCCCCGGGGGGCCCGGAAAATTTTTGATGGCGAAACCCCCTGGTCAAGGGCTTTTCTTTAAATTTAAAAAACCAGCGGAATTTTGGGGGCCCCCCCCTTTTTGAGGCCAGACCCGTACTCCAAATACCCCCTCCTCTTCCCCTTCCTCCCCTTGAATTGGGGGACACGCGCAAACAAATTCGCTGAAAAAACAACATTGAATCTGCAAAAGAATTTAACAACAAACATCACAACACATGGGGCCCTTTCCCCCCCTGACATTTCTACAAACCTGGAGCTTACAGGGTACCCAAACCCAAAAGGGACTGCTAGGCGTTGCCGGGCCGCTCGGGATTTGGGTCACTGAAACCCGCTTCTTTAAACTGCTCCCCAAAAAGAAATCGCTGTGTTTACTGGTTTCTTTCAGAAATTTTTAGTTTCAGTTTTTTAGGGGGGAGCTGGTGTCCCAGACACCCTTCTTCCCCCAAACCCCATTTCACAGATAATTCTATAAAACAATTCGTTTAAATCCTAGGGTTTCCATTGCAAATTTTTAAAATATTCCCAAAACACTTTTGATGTTCTGTCCCTTTCTTTTTCAGGGTTAAATTTCCCTAAGACCCCAAAATTTTACGGGAAAATTTTTAAAAGAAAAAATTTCTGTTTCTAATCCTATTTTCCAGTTGCAAAGTATAGGGGATTCAAGATCACCCGTTGATTTGGTGTCAGGGTTCTTCCATAAAACCAAATTTTTCCCCATATTCCCTAGAAAAAAAAACTGTTTTCTAAAAAATAGCTAAAAATGTTACAAAGTAAAAGGTTCAAAGGGCCCGTTGATTTGGTGGTCAGGTTTTCTTCTATAAAAAACCCCATTTCACAATAATTTCCCAAAAAAAACATTCCCGTTTCTAATTCTAGCCCGCCAATTGCAAAGTATAAAAGGGGTTCAAGAACACTTTTGAATTTTTTGTCAGGGTTTTTTCATCAAGACCCACATTTCCACGATATTCCATAAAAAAAAAATTTTTTTTTGTAAATCCTAATTACAGATTAAAAGCGCATAGGATAGCCAGGGCTGTATGACGCTCAGGATAAAGAAGTGGAGGGGGGATGATGAGGCCCGGGTGGACACCGATGGGCACCCGTGAGGGCACCGATTTTCCCTTCATGGTAAGAGCTTGGCACAATTTTCAGGGGGGAAGGGAAGATCGGGTTTAGTGGGCCCCTCGCCTCGGGCTTTGGAAAACGCGGCAGCAAACTCACACAGTTGCTTTGGGGTGCTACAATTTCCTACATTACCTAAATCCAAAAGAAACAAACAATCAAAATGAACCGTGGTTACTGGGTGGCCACCCACTTGATCCAAATTACAAATCAAAAGAATGCAAAAAATTTTCCCTTTTTCCCCACACAAATTCACAGTAAATCAGGAAATTTTAAACAAAGCTCCTTTACCAACCCCGAACATCTTGTTGCGTCTTCTTCACAGTTTCCTATGTCACGGTGGAAACAAACAACAGACAACAAGCCAGCAGTACAATATCACAGATTGCGCCCAGCCGAACCTCAGGCAGCAGCATGTAGTGTGACTAGAAGCCTACTGGTTGACATTGGCAATCTTTTTCACGAAATCACACATCAGCCAACGGCTGTAAGGCAGGGGCAAGCTTCAGGACACACAAGACTGCGCCCTTAACTGAAACCGTGGGACCATGACTACATAGCGGCTCACACCCCCCAAAGTTTTTGGACATAAAAAAAGGTTGTCTGCACCCAAATTGACTTCTGGTTTGTCCAAACTAATGAATGGCCGCTGAGCATTGCTTGGCACACACCATAGAATTTTAAATCGACTGCCCACAGCCAGATTTACTCAGGTGTTCGTACCCTATCAGCACAGCTTGCAGGGATGATAACTGACAAGTGTATCCAGTCTTTTACCCCAGTGAATGTGGATCGAACTGCCATTTATCCAAAATGAATCACCACAAGAACACTAATGTTTTTGTTTTCCACTGGTTGCCGACGTCACATCGACTAGTAAACTGTAGCACATTCATCTTCAAACAATGTGAAATACACATTCCACATTCAAAAAATCATGTGTGCCTAATGAAAAAAATCCTTATTTCCAACATATTCATTTCTTTCGTGCAAATTTTACTTTATTGTCCAAAAGTGTCATATTTTGCCTGGTTTTATTGGGGTCACAGCAACTGTAAAAGGGAGTCATTCCAATGGGGAATTACTATTGGTCGAGGGAGGCCTATATACAAAAAGGGGCGCCAGTAATTATATGTTAAAAAATAGGAAGTAGTAATGGGTGAGGGCCCCATTTTATATTAGCTGCATTGGGGCACTGAAACGGTTAATATGATGACTGGTGCAGTACACAGCTACTGCTGTACCCCCTTATAACTACGGCCAACTGCCAGATTGAACCTGCCAAGTATACTCCGTTGGAATGTACCATTTTTGACGAAACACAACACCACTTTGAAAGTTCTTGGGCCATGGTAAAGAAGTGATTAGGGGACTTCTGGCCAATTACCATAGGTGCCGATTCACAATACAAGGTGTCCCTTCTATGTGTCAAAGGGCGCCCAATATCCTCCACTACCTACTGTACCTGCTATAGCTATGCAAGAGTCCTCAAATCTTTTCATGGTAGCCATGTTGAAAGATACTAAATGATTTTATCCTCATGAATTTTTCTGTGACTATAGAGCCAAACTGGACTTCACTAAGTTGTACCACAGTATCCAGATTAACTCTTATTGGAATGGTAATACCAGCTTCTCTCTCACCTGATTTTAGGTATAAAAATTAACCTGATCGATCTTCAACTACAGACTTTAATGGGAACAATGATTTTAATCAAAGATCAGAGATTCGGAAAATTAAATCGAAATTCGCATAAAAATGTAAGAGGATCTAAAGATTTTTTCACACAGGACTCTACAATTGAAAAACTTTACTTAGCCAAGGACAAGCAAATCACAGGTGTTCTTTAGATTCCCTCTAATTTTTGAACATGCCCGCAAACTAGGATTAGAAAGAGAATGTTGTTCTATCGAATATCGTTGAAATAGACCGTAAATCTGTGGAAGAACCAATACTCAAATCAACAGTGTTTCGTCCTCAGTCCCGAGATTTACAACTTCTAAGTAGACTAGCCAAATAGATAATTTTTTCAACCCAAATTATTAACAAGTTCGCTGTTTGCGCTAAAACTGACAAACAAACCGGATATAAATAGAACTTTTTTTTCATACGTTATATTGCTTAATGTGGTTCTTATACTACCCCACCAACTGAAACAACAAGCAGGTAGTAAAAATATAATATCTTCACCAAATTATCTAGACAAGAGCGGTCTTATGTGCAACAAACTGACAAGCACGGTTAGCAAATAGAACTTTTTTCTATGTTATATGGCTTAAAAAGGCTATTTTCCCACCAATAACAACAAGCAAGAGTAAAAATTCATAAATGGTATTTTCATCCACCAAATTAACTAATCAAGTTCGGATATCTTTGCACGCAAAACTGACAAGCACGGATAGAAATAATAACTGCACGCACAAACAAGAAAGGACACTGTGAAACTCGAGGCTATGGTTGGCTGCTAGCAACACAGAAATAAAATACAGTGCTATTTCACATCTATACAGATCAATGGAGCTGTTTCCAAATCTCTAACTAACTAGAATTGTCTTATCTTGCTGTACCCTAAGATAACTAACTACTCTATCAAGGGATCAATTTCTGGTAGTAAAAAACGTTGAGGAAACAGTCTCTCACTAAGCTTTTGACAAAATAGCTAAGCAGAGAGACATACTATCTGTTCTGTTCACAAAGTGTCACAAAGAGAAATGACGCTGAGCAGGAATGCATGGACATACATAAGAAACAAGGTCATGACAGATTATAGGCAGATCAATGAGATCCCTACAACACCCCTACACAGATCCAACTGGTGAGATTCTTAACTCCCCCCCCCCTCAATTCCTCTGCTACTGATTGGCTGGCCCGGCCAATAATTTACAGGAAACTACAACATCCGAAAATTACATACGATTTAAATCCGCGATGATTGATTAATGATTACCAATTTTAAGGAAAAATAACCATGTATCAATCGCGAAACCTCAGATTATCGTGATAATCGTGCTGTGATTTTATCTTTTGTCCCGATTTAAAACGCTCATATCCCAGACAGCTCTGCGCAATAACTGAGCATAGGATGTGTGGAATGAAGATTCTGGTGCCGGCAAGGTGGTGTGCGACAACGGGCGAAATCTCCATGCCGAGCCCTTAAAGATCGTTAGGACACGGAGGTCACATACCTTGAATTGAAACTCTTTATTAAACGCTGGTCGCTACACAGTTAAATTTTCTAAAGCGCTAGGCCATGGGTCTTTGACAGCCTGCTGAGGAAGGCTACAAGGTCTGAGCTCACACTTCCAGCATATCGCAACCATGCTTATACGGCCCGTCTGGCTAGGTTGCTAGCGTCATCCTATGGGCTTCCTATCAAGAGACTAGTTGAACGTGGTAACTACGAGACTTGGAATTCCACTCTCTCGAGACGCATGCTCTCTAGACACATGTAACAGCAGCGTAATGCCATTATGGCAGTATGAAGTGGCTCATAGGCATACACAACAGTGGTGCGGATACCTCAGGTACGTTGAGACCTAGAGAGTGGAGGCAGGTGAAAGATCTCTGCACCATCCTTTATCCAGTTTTTGAGAACAGCCACCTAAAATGGCCAGTTGAGGACAATGCCCTTAGGTCAGCATGATGACCATTGTGGTGATCATTAGTTCTGGAACAAGTGTTTGACACTCTGAAACAGCAGGTCACCACAGTCTACGACGGGGAAATAGGAGGTAGACACTGAGAGCCTTACTCTCAGTCGTGAATCAAAAGGACTCCAACAGTTTCCCAACTTTATAGGTCTTCGTTATGACGTCATGGTTCGGTGGTCCAGAAGGCTGGGTGCAGGGTGGTGCTTCAGCTCTCAGAGTACAGTATATGAAGCTAATCAGGGCTTGTTGATGCTGAGCTGGGAAGCTGAGGAGGAGGGATGTGGATTACATGGCTTGGACACCACGACGGATACCAATGTGCCCCAGCTTTTAAAAAGCCATTGAAAGAGGTTGGTCCACAATTTGAGGCAGAAGATGAGAAAACAAGGAAGATCTATTTAGATGGCTCCCTTCGACATAGGGGACGGAGGATTTGGAAATCCATGGCTGCCATCACTCCCACTATGGAGTGCTTGATGCTCCATTTCCCTGCAACATGGATCCACTGCACAAGGCAATCAAAAAGAACCATGGTAACTGAGGTGTGATCCACCCAAGGTCCTTTTTGATCCACGTTGACATGAATACAAATCGAAAGTCACAATTTCCTTCCACCCACTACAAATTGCAGTAGAATGGCATGGAATGGTGACACCGAGCTCTTTGATCCAACTCAGAGACAAAGATCCTGTTTTCAATCTGCTACACATTCTATATTAATTCACAGGGTGAAACAACGTCAGTGACAATGTTACAAGCATTACTGTTATGTGGCAAGTAGTCCACAAGTAAGCAGCACGACAGAGAAGGCATTGCTTGGGCAGAAGCCTAATGGGTGACAACCCTGTCACAACGTATATTTATGCACTGAATCATCACACAGCATGTAATGCAGGGCACAAATCAGACACACGAGACCCAAAAGCACTTACAGATCCATGGTCCACGATTATCTGTGAAGCTCAACAGCAAAGACAACACGATGTTTTTGGACATGTTCCGCACCCAATCGATCTTCTGTGATTGATCCAAAAATTGGATGAAGATGTGGCCCGAGCATTGATTGAGTAATATATGCTCGGACACCATAGAAGTGTTATGCGTTCCTCCCCGCAACAGCCAGCATCATCATTCGAACGGACTTTTCCAGCAACTAGCTGGAGAACGTGAATCAACAGACAAAACTTTATCCCGCTTTACCCTGAGAATGGTGGATCGTGTTTGAACTTTTATGGAAAATGAATTCAAGCGTTGATCTCTGAGTGTATATTGTTACCTAATGCAGGTCACCGATTAGTAGCCGGATCTACTACACAAATGTGAACTATACACATTTCATTGAAAAAATAAATGGTCCTATTGAAAAGAAAAATAATTTTTTTCAAAAATTCTCATTTCTTAATTGCTAATTGGTATTACCAAATGTCCCAAAAAGGTCATTTTGCTTGGTTATAGTGGGTCCGGTCAGACTGTAAAAGACACCAAAAGTAAAGGTTTTGTTGATAAAAACCTTATTCCAATTACTAATTTCTTTCGGAAACGGTTTTTGAGTCAGTGACAATGGTTCTGACAAGCAATATTCAAGGTCCTATTCGAAAAAAAATTTTGTTTCAAACAAAATCCATTTCTTCTTCAAAAATTTTTAGAAGGTGTCCGAAATGAGATCCATTTTTTCGCCAGCTATTTAGCGTCATGGTGCGTAAAAAACAATTATATTCCAGGTCCTATTCCAAAAAATTTTGTTTTATTAACAGGCCCAAGATTCTTCCTCAAAATTATGAAAAAAGAGTGTCCGAAAGGTTAATTTTGGGTCATGGTGCATAAGTAAAAAACATCTATAATAATCCATAGTTCCTGAGGTTGCATGCACACACAGTGTGTTTATTTGTTGTGATAAATGTCTGACATAGGTTGTTTTTGCGTCCACTGTTAATTTGTTGTCTGGCTCTAGTACATGATATTTCAATTGTTCCGTACACTGGCCTGAAATGTCCTACTTATGTTCTGGATCTTTACCATGTCAGAGTTTATTGTTGTAATAAAACAAGAAAACAATAAAATATTGATATTTATGAAAAAAATATTAAAAAAAAGTAAAATAATCCAGGTCACCCAGTCACCAAAAACATGTTTTGTTTTTACAACAAAAAACAACTCTTTTATTCTACAAGCTAATATATTGTAGTGTCGCAAAGGTCCATTGTTGCTGTTTTTTTTTGGGTTTTATGCTGCTGAAAACACAGCAATATTCGAAGGTTCTATTCAAATAAAATCTTGTTTCAAATACCTAAATTTCTTCTTCCTAGCCTAATTTTATTCTCCTGATGTCCATTAAGGAATTTCTGCTGGTTTTGGGGTCAGGCTACTGTGAAAAGGTGCCAGGGGTGCAAATAGGGCCATAATCCCGGTCAGGATGCTCTGAACCCCTCTGCCTTTTATCAACATACATGCACATCTACAAGAAGGCGACATTGTGCACACTAAGGGTAGGAACCAATAGAAAAAGGCATGCCACCCTAAATGTTTAATCATGGCAAGACTATGGCACGGATCTATCAATGTTTTAAATCAGACAGTACTGTCTAGTGATCAATTGTGGACCAAGCAGGGTCAAAAATAGTGTGGTGCGCATTCTTGCAGGAGTCGCAGTAGTACTGTGTCCAAGAGCAGAGAAAGATTCCTCACAGCGCATCTGTCAGGACAAACGAGCGGAAACGAAAAGGAAGCGCACGGAAAAGAGCACCTGGGTTGAACAGGATCGTCAATCCAGCGTTTCCAAGTGAAGCTCACTTCGTCCCGCTCTCAGAATGGAGACAAGGACCTGAACACATTGAGCCCAATCCGCTGATCTAGAATTTACTTGTGACAATAGTCCTGTTGTCAAAAAATAATCCTATTGTTGCGTAAGCATAAGGATTGAGATGTTGGTTACCTATATGTAGGAAATGCGCTAAAAAAAGTATAGGAAAAGTAGAAGGGATGAAGGTACCAAGGTGTTGACATGACTTCTGAGGAAGGCTCATGGTCTAGCTCACACTTCCATCATCTCGCTTACACTGCTTTCTGCCCCGACTGGTCAAGCGATTGCTGTGCGTCCATCTGGACCGACTACTAGCGTCTAATAGTCAATGCAATTCGTGACAGTTCTTATGTTTGTCAAAACATTTATTGGTTACGGTGTGCAGTGAGAAAGGACATTTTGTCTGCTTTGAAAAGACCAAGCATTGATCAATGTTCCTATTACACAGGAAAAAAACTCAACATACTCTTTTATTTTACTTAAGCTTAGACATGTCTTTGTTTGAGTTAGAGTTTCGACACCAAAAGGTCTTTTTTTGGCTGTTGTTTGTGGTTCGATGCTTTAGATGGATGTCAGATAACAAAGGGCATTTTTTTGCTGTTTTTCGTTTGGTCAGAAGATGCACTGTAGAATTAGAACAATATTAAACAGGCATTATTGAAAAAAAGCCTTATTTTTCACATACTCATATTCAAATTTACCTCAATGCCTCAAAGGCAATACAAACACAGAAACAGTGGTTAGCAGGGGCCACCATTACTTGACCACATACAAAATCAAAAGTCAGCAATTTCCTTCCACCACTTAATTTATAGTAGAATGCAGGAATTTGAGACAGGGCTCATTGACCAACTGAGACATGCTATTGCTGTTTCCTCACAATGCAATAATCACGTGGAACACGTCAGCAACATGCCCATGGAGACATTGGCAAGTACTATAGCAGCAGTGGCAGCATTGGAAAAAATACTTGTGTTTTATAGAGTCCAATTTCTTGTGCGAATTTGTATTCTTAGGTACATAATGGCTATGTGTAGGGTTTAAGGGTCATGCTGCGGTAAAGGCCAATTGGATAGTCAAGTCCTTTCACTAAACATTGTTCAAATTTCTTTTTTTTCTCCCGGGCAAATTTTATTTCCGAGAGTTCTATGAGAGCATCTTGCGAGTTTTGTGTCATCGCTGTGGTAAAGAACTACGAATATTCAATGTCCCTGTCACTGAAATATTTGTTCAAATACCTATTATCTTCGCTAGCCAATTTTATTCTGAGGTTCAATAAGGGCATCTATGGGGGTTTATGGGTCATGCTGCAGTAAAGGACAGCGAAAGTCAATGTCCTGTTCACTAAAATATTTGTTCAAATACTTTTTTCTTCCGGCAAATTTCAATCTGAGGGTCCGTAAGGGCATCTGTGGGGGTTCTGTGGTCATGATGCAGTAAAGGACAGCAATAGTCAATATCTTGTTCGCTAAAATATTGGTTCAAATACTTATTTCTTCACAAATTTATTCGAGGTCCATAAGGCATCTTTAGCTGGTTTTGGGTCATACCGCTGTAAAAAAGGGCAATTACAGCTACGTGGAAATCCCTAAAGACATCATTTATCTATCTAGTCATACATGAAAAATACTTTTGCGACTCCGGTTCACATATTTGTTGATCACAAGATGTTTAAGGCTGCCCACGTACTTTCGAAACGTGATCGTCAAATCAGGCATCCTATCCTATCTTTAGACCTCTCAATCGAGCCAATCAGGGCCTCCGCTGGGTCAACCGACCCGCTTAATTCAGAGAAAAAAATAAAAAACACCAACCTGCAAAGCTGCCCTTGCTTATGACAGCCTGTGAGAGTGGCGGGGACAGAAACACAAAAATGGAGAGCACCCCGTTCCTTTCCTTCTAGGTTAAAATCAATGTACACCAAGTATAAACGTAGCGTATTGCTTGCACACGAAAAACATTTCATGAAAAAACCGTATGCAAACCTGGGGTGCCACTGGCAGGGTTGGCGGCACACATGTAATTATACATGTACGCACACAGACCCGCCGCAGCGCACATTCGCAAAGAAGGGCAATACACTAACGGGGAATTCCCCTTAATGAAGCATTTATGCTATCGTATCATACATGAAAAAAAACTTATGAGACTCTCCGGTTCACTACTATATTTTTGATCAAAAGATGTTTAAGCGGCCCACGACTTTCACGTGAAAAAAAAATTCCCACCCCCCCTTTTTTTCAAATCGGGCGATCTCCACTAACTTACCTGTCTTCTAACGAGCCATCAGGCCTCCCGCGTGGTCAACCGACCTCCATATATCAGAGAGAAGAAAATAAAAAACACCCTATCCTGCAAAGCTTGCCCTTCTTATGACAGCCTGTGATGAGTGGCGGGACAGAAAACGGACAAAATGGAAGGCAACCATTCCTTTCACATCTAGTAAAATCAATTGTACAAGCCAAGAGTAGTACGGTATAGTTTGCTGCACACAAAAACATAGTCATGAGAAAAATCGTATGCAAACCTGGTGCCACTGGCAGGGACTGCGGCACACATGTAATTATACATGTACGTCACACAGACCGCCGCCGAGCGGCACGACTACTGCAAAAAGGGCTAGATATACTACGTGGAAATCCTTAAAGAAGCATTTCTGATGCTATCTATTATACATGTAAAAAACCTTTGATGACTCTCGTTCAACATATTTGAGTCAAATATGTTTTAAGCTGCCAACGACTTTCACGTGATCTCAAATCGTTTGCAAGCTCCCTATACCCTATCTTTACCTCTCAATCGACCAATCAATACGGAGGCCAAGATGCTCGACTTGAGAGTAAAGCATAGGATATTACTGCCCGATTTGAGATCACGTTGAAAGTCGTGTGGCACTTAAACCAGCTTTTTATCAAAAATGTGAACCGAGAGTCTCAAATTTATTCATTGTATTGATAGATAGCAAACAAAGCTTCTGTAGGGATATTCCACGTATGTGATATTGCACTTGTTCTTGCATGAAATGTCTGCCGCTGGGCGGCGGCGTTGCGTACATTATAGGATTACATGTGAGGGCCGCATCCCTGCCAGTGGCACCCATGTTTGGCCATACGTTTTTTCAGAAAATGTTTTTGTGTGCAGAATAACAACGTTATTACTTGGCGGTGTGATCATTATTTTACACCTAGATGGAAAGGAAGGGGTGCTTTCATTATTTGTGTTCTTCTGGTCCCCCGCCCACTCTCACAGGCTTCATAGAAAAGGGCAGCTTTTCTGGCAGTTGGGTGTTTTTTTATTTTTCTCTCTGAATAATGAGGTCTGGTCAAACCCAGCGGGAGGCCTGATTGGCTCGATTGAGAGGTAAAGGATAGTATTTAGGTCTGGCCCGATTTGAGAATCACGTTGGAAAGGTCGAGGGCAGCTTAAACAACTTTTTGATCAAAATATGAACCGAGAGTCCTCAAAGTTATTTTTTCATTACCGCAGTACTAAAGACACCAATGAGTAAGAGGACTTGTTGAAGAAAAAGCTTATTTCAACACGCACGACAGACCAATTCCTAAATGACAGCGTTACTTGTATGTCTCCACCCCGTGCTTGAGTCCACGTTCCAAATCAAAAGTCAGCAATTTCCTTCCACCCCACAATTGACAGTAGTATGTGCAGGAATTTTTGAGACAGAGCTCATTCACACTGGAGACATCATCATTCGTCCCTTCTTTACGGTTATAATTGTCACGTGGAACTAAAGTCAGCAACGAACAGCAGTAGAATGGCAACAAGCCGTTCAGCACGCAAGCAATTGGAAATATTCTTGTTGAAATAGGGTCCCAGTAATGGGCTTTTTTACTGTTTTGGGGGTCAGACTACTTAAAAGGTACAGGGGTGCCAATAGGCATACTCCTGTCGGGGGCCTTAATCAAAAGGGGCCTGGTAATAGTTAAAAATGGAACAGTAAAAAGAGGGGGGATCCCCTTGATTTACTTGGGGGGGCCCCAAAACATTAATAGATAGGGGACTGCACCCCCGGCTCTCACCGAAAACCCACTCTAAGGGTGTTTTCACACGAGCTTTTTTTACGCGTTTTTGACACATTTTGATCGTTTTTTGTCAGAAATTACAGAATTATTCGTGCCTTCCTGTAAAAAAAAGCAAAAAAAACAGTCAAAAACGCCCCGTGGAAAAGACCCTAGCTATGGCCTGGCCACTGAACCTCTGTTCCCTTTTGGGATTTCCTGCGCCACCACATAATGACAGCCTTGGGCCCTGGGAAAAAGTGATAGAGGCCTTCCAGTTACCATTCCCCTTTTTCCAATCCCGTTTCTTCTTTGTTCACGGAACCCCCTTTTTGGCACCACTGTACCTGCTTGGCTACCTGTCCTCATCTTTTTATTTAGCCATTGAAAGGAATAAATTATAAGCCGTGAATTTTTTTTGTGATCTTAACCAATTGTCTTCCCTAAGTTGTACACGTACCAATTTACATTTTTGGGATGGAAATTCCAGTTTCCCTCACCTTTTTTGGGTCAAAAATTAACCTGTCTTCCTCTCTCATTGACTTTAAGGGATTGAGATCAAACAAGATTGAAAATTTTAAAAATGGGAAACATATTTTTAAAAATCAATTTCCTAGATCGCAATTTTTTTACTGATAGCTTATCATTAGTCTTCAAAAGGAAGTTAACAGAATTTTCAGCTTTTACCTTTGCCTGATGGGGCCATAAATTTTTTCTATCCACCAGGGAAGACTACATTTTTTTTTTTCTTAAACTTGTTTTTTTTTCGAGTCTTCAATTAAACTTATGCAAGGGGCAAGAAATGAAAAATTAATCAATTCAAATCATCAGGAATGCCCAGGCATGTGTCATACATAAAAAACCTATTTTTTCACTTTTTTCTTTATAGTAAATCCATATCAAAAATAAATTTTTTTAATATACATAAAACTAAATTTAAATTTGAGGAAAACAAAGAGAAAAAGGGGCCATATTGTCTGTATATTGGGCCCAACTATCAAATTTTAGCCCTCAAGACAAAGAAGTTACAAAAAAAAAAAGGAGCAAACAAACTAACAAATAAAAACTTAATTTCCCATCCATCACTTTTACTCCCCCCTCCAAAACTTGTGTCACTCCCCCCAAACCCCCCCCCCCCCAGTTTTTTCCCAAACAAAAAGGGCTGGACACCCGGGCCCAAAATCAATATGGGTGAACAAAATTATTGGGAAATCCGGGGGTTTGTCTACCATTCAATCCCCATGGGGGACCCGGTCCAAAGGGGTCATGTCAAAAATATGTCTTCAATTTAGGCCCCATTAAATGGGGGTTGTTGCCTTGAGGTTAATTGGCTCACTTCCCCCTCAGTTTTGACTCAATTTCCACCCCTTTTTCTCCAAAACTGAGTTTTTTACTAATTGAAATAGGAAAGTGCCTAGATCCTTTCCCCCTAGATCAAAAAATTTTTACCTTTTTTTTCCCTCTGCAGAGGGCCCTACCCCTCCATTTTTAAGAGAAAAAAGGTCTTTTCGAGGAAAATTCCTGGAGGGGGCCCCTGGGGTGGCTCTAAACCCCGCAAAATAGCTTTCCCCGCAGGGGGCCGACAGACATGTAAAAGCCTAACCTATTTCCTATATTTTTGTCAATGTATCTAAAAAGGATCCATTGGGGAGTGGGAGTAAAAGAGTGTCTAAGGTACAGCTGTATTTGGGAAGCGATTTAGACCCAGTATTGTTGGATCTTAGGGCAGTGCCAGAGGCAATGGTTAAAGTTAGCTTTCCGTATGCCACATTTAAAACACTTGCTAGATGTGTAGATTCCCATTTTATGCCCTTTTAGTGGCGTTAGATACGCATTATGTGCTATTTTTAGGGTCATGGAAGATTTACATTTAACTTTCATAAGCATATCTGTATTAACCCTACACTTACCCTCAACCAAACCCACAGATCAATGGGACTAAACCTACCTATCCAAAAAATTAGGTACTTTTCAGGCGTTCGGCTTAAGGAGTAAAAGAGCTGTAATGGGCAAAACAAAAAGTGGGTCTTCAGGGTCTTTATTTGTACACTTTTACATGATTGAGGTTTCCAAAGAGCAATAGTGCAGTATAAATGAAAATGGGAAAGTTATTGTAGATAACTACACAGTGTATAGATACAGGTGTACACAGAGATTGCTTAATATTGCTGGAAGCCACTGAACAGGGCTACAGACAAGGTGAAGGGGCACCTTGACGGGTGTGTACGTAGGTCAGGAATACATGGGTAGGAATGGGTTAACTTATAGGGATGAGGAGATGTGCTGGTGCTCGGAGAGGGAAGGATGTTACTCGCTAGGACGGAGCAGATTTATAAGGAAAGGTCCAGGGAGTGGCCTCTCATTTTGGCGCTAAGAAGTTTGTAGTCCCACTCATCCACCCACCCACCCATATTTTGTAGTTATGATACTCTTGTGTGGTGTTCGTTATAGGTTTGTTGAGCTGGGGTTTTAGCGGCAGCTTTATAGGGTCCTTGGAGGTTAGAGATATGGAGGCGAAATGCAAGTCACGGTTGAAGTTTTAAGCAAATGGGCAGTTTACAGCTTACTGAGCCTCCTGGTGGTTATGGGCCCCTGGAGTTAGTACACATGAGTGCACAGTGTTTGGTGGCCTTGAGTCAGGTGATGGAAGAAAAGTCTAAGAGGTAAAGGGTACATTGAGGACTACTGTGTGATTATGTGGGAAAATGAGACATTATGCCTTGCAGTCTAAATGTTTTGTATTATGTGTTGGAGATTTTATACCAAGTAATTGTTATTTTTTATGTTTTGTTAACAAAGTGGGGTTGCTGTGCCCCTCTTTAACCAAATTTGGTGTGAATATTGGAATTGTGTGATGAGAGCTAAGGGGGGGGTTTGGATTGAGAAGTCCTAAGTTCCTTCAATCAAGTTAACCTAGAGTTTCCTTTTCATTCCTAAATCATTACTGATCAGTTTCATGTTATGTAGCAAATTTATCCATAGTGTCTAATTGTAAGACAGTTTTAAAGGGGATTTGCCAAGACGCAAGTTTCTTACCTCTCTCCTTAGCACAGGGAGAATGTCAACAAATCACGCTGAGTCATGAAGGCTGCAGGGCTGAGAGGGAGAGGGTGAGTAAGGAGTGAGGAAGAAGGGAGCGTCTCAAAACTTAAGTGAAATACAACAGTGGATTCGCAGTACAGCAAGACACAGGCTCAGACTGCACTTTCTACTCGGTGCCTTAAAAGCTCATTCATTTTGCCTGTCATCAGATAAGAAGTGTTTCATGCAAGCGCAGCCTGTCAGCTCCTCTGTCGTGTCTAGTGGAAGCTTTGAGGTAACTAAGGGGGATTAAGCAATACTGTAGCTCTCAGAGTCTTCACTTTTTGTAATCACATATATTTAGAAAAGTGATTAAATACCCATTTTGGAGGATCCCACGTCAACATTACATGGTGGCAAAACCCCTTTAAGTTAGACTCGACATTCTTACAATGTGACACATTGATCATAGTGTTCATTACTGTGGCGCAAGTTAAAACTGTCTAGTCTAACTGTACACCATTCATAAGTTGCCTTATTTTGATGCCACTAACTGCTCCAAACATAGCAGGCAATTCATGCCATTTTCCTATTAATTCACACCCCTTTACCAAGGTCAGGCCCCTCACTGCTGTTCATGACCAGTTCGTTTCTAACTCCCTGAACCTGCTAGCTCTCACAGAAACCTGGCTCCAGCACTCTGACACCGCTTCCCTTGCCGCTCTCTCCTAAGGCGGCCTACACTTCACCCCCAGACCTGAGAACAGACCGGGTTGAAGAGTTGGCATACTTCTCTCTTCACACTGCACTTACCAGGTTATTCCTCCCACACCCTCCCTCACTTTCCCCTCTTTCGGCAATTTTCTCAGAGTTGTGTACAGACCCCCCGGCTCACCCCGCCAGTTTCTGGATCATTTTGCTGCCTGGCTCCTTAACTTCCTCTTTACCGAAGTACCCACACTCATCATGGGTGATTTCAACATCCCCATAGACAACCCCAAGTCTTCTTCTGCCTCTCAGTTTCTTTCCCTGACATCTTCTCTTGGCCTATCTCAGTTTACAGACTCTCCCACCCACAAGGATGGGCACTCTCTTGATCTTGTTTTCTGTCGTCTTTCCTCAATTTCTAACCTCACTAACTCTCCTTATGCGCTCTCTGATCACAACCTTATCTCCTTCACTATCAATAATTATCAGCCTTCTCTGGACTCACCTGCTCATCACACATTCAGAAATATCCCATCCACTAACACCCAGGAACTCACAGACACCATACAGTCCTCACTGCCCCCAATCTCCTCCCTCTCCTGTCCTGACCTGGATGTCAAACATTACAACGAAACTCTCACAAGCACCCTGGACATATTGGCACCGCTCACACACCGCACCACCAGAGTCAGGCGCCGGCAGACTTGGCACATGCCTCAGACTCACCATCTGCAGTGATGTTCCAGGTGTGCTGAGTGTCTTTCTCCACTACAAATTTATGCTCAGGTTTTACCACACTGCCCTTCACCGTGCCAAACAAGAATATTTCACCTCTCTTATCTCAACCTTACACAACAACCCAAAACGCCTGTTTGAATTCTTCTACTCCCTCCTCATGCCTAAAGCTCAGGCCCCGGTCACTGACCTCTGTGCTGAAGACCTGGCCACTCACTTCAAAGAGAAAATTGAAAGAATCCGGCAAAACATCCCATCTCAAAATCCAAGTAACACCCTTCCTGTCCCTCCCCACACATCCTCCATTAATACCCATCCTATCCCTCCCCGCACGTCCTCTATTCTGCTCTCAGCTCTTGACCCAATGACAGAAGAAGAAGTGTCCAGACTTCTCCTGTCTGTCGCCCCACCACCTGCTCTAGTGACCCTATTCCCTCCCACCTTGTCCAGTCTATTTCTCCAGCTGTCCTCTCTCACCTTACTGCAATCTTCAACCTCTCTCTCTTAACTGGGATCTCTCCATCCTCCTTTAAGCACGCTGTTATAACTCCTTTACTGAAAAAACCCACTCTGGAACCTTCCTGTGCTGCTAATTACCGAACAGTCTCTAATCTTCCCTTTATCTCTAAACTCCTGGAACGCTTGGTCTACTCTCGCCTAATCTGCTTACTCTCTTCTCAATCCTCTTCAATCAGGTTTCCGCACTTTACACTCCACAGAAACTGCTCTTGCTAAAGTCTCCAATGATCTCCTCACTGTTTCATCTCAAGGCAACTACTCATTGCTGCTTCTTCTAGATCTCTCTGCTGCATTTGACACTGTTGATCACCAACTTATCCTCAGCATCCTCAGCAGCTTTGGCCTCCAGGACACAGCTCTTGCTTGGTTCTCATCTTACCTCTCTGACCGCTCCTTCAGTGTCTCATTTGCAGGTTCTACTTCTTCTCCTCTCCCTCTTGCTGTTGGGGTCCCTCAGGGATCTATCCTTGGTCCTCTCCTCTTTTCCATCTACACAGCCTCAATTGGACAAACCATGAGCAGATTTGGCTTCCAGTACCATCTCTACGCTGATGACACTCAATTATACACCTCTTCCTGTGACATCAGTCCTGCTCTCCTACATAACACCAGTGACTGTCTGTCCGCTGTCTCCGACATCATGTCTTCCCTCTATCTTAAACTAGACCTTACTAAAACTGAACTTCTAGTCATCCCACCATCTACTAACTGACCCCACCCTGCTATTTCTGCTTCAGTGTGTGGCACCAACATAACTCCTAGGCGGCAGGCTCGCTGTCTTGGGGTTATACTATATTCTGATCTGTCCTTCACCCCCTATATCCAATCGCTTGCCTGCTCCTTTCACTTGCACCTCAAGAACATAACCAGAATCCATCCTTTTCTAACTGTGGAAACTACTCAAACTCTCATTACTGCTCTTATTCTTTCTCATCTTGACTACTGTAACTTCTTGCTTATTGGTCTCTCTCTCTGTAAACTCTCCCCTTACAATCTGTCCTGAATGCATCAGCATGGATCATCTTTCTCTCCAGCCGCTATACTGATGCCCCTACCCTGTGTTAGTCATTGCACTGGTTGCCCATTCAGTACAGGATACAATATAAACTCATCACACTCAATAAAGCTCTCCACAGTGCTGCACCACTCCCCCTACCTTTCCTCCTTCATTTCTGTCTACCACCCATTCCGGTCTCTCCACTCTGTTGTTGATATCAAATTACAGTCCACAATCACCCAAGCCTCCCATGCCCGTCTCCAAGATTTCACACGTGCTGCACCAGTTGTCTGGAACATGCTATCGTGTACCGTCAGGCACAATCCTAACCTTCATAGTTTTAAAAATGTCCAGAACCCCCCGAAGCCCTAAGCGAAGGGGGACCATGACTTTGGTAAGGGGGAACCTAGAGCTCCCGTATAGTCTGGGAGTTTTTGGCTGTAGGTATTTAAGCTGATCGTTTCAGTGTTTGCATAGTATATTTATTGTAAGTAGCTTTGAGCAGAGGGGATAGGTTTTGAGAGGGCAGCTTGTAATCCCTGCATTGTGTTTAAGCTCCTGCCTGTGTAGTTTATAGTTATGTGCAGGGGGGGGTTGTGATATGAGACGGAGGAGTGGCTAGATGGTAAGAGTTTACTGTGAGGTGGGTGGGGTTTAGCTATAGATATAACTTCTGGTCTTCACTTCCTGCTTCCTCTTTCTTCTGATCAAGAAGCAAGGAAAGATGTCCCTCCCACTCGCCCCTATTTTAATGAATGCTCTGAAGCTTGTGTTTAGCTATGATCTGTACAATGATGAATGTATTATTGTATTGTTTTATATTGACTTTATTGTATACCTGGTTTAAAAAAAAAACAAAAAAAAAAAAACAGTTATTATGATACTGATGAGTACTTGTGTTGGCATTATCCGTTTAAGCCCAAGGGAAGGGCGATCCTTCAGCCATGGTTCCCTAGAGGTTTCCTCCACAGGGGGTTTTCCTCTCCTGAGTGCTGTAGGATGACTCCTAGTGAGTCTGGGATTTGCTACTTGGTCAAAAAAATAAAAAAATAAATAAATAAAAAGAAAAAAAAGAAAGAAAAGAGAAAATGGAAAATATGAATCTTGGTTTTATGACCTGTCACAGCTTTTATGTTGCGGTGCAGGAGTCAGGTGGAAGTTGCAGGTCAAGTTATTGTGGACTAATTTTAACTAATAGAGGATTTAAACCTCATGGTGTGAAGAGGCTGTGCTTTGGTAGTGGCCAGCCTTAAGGATGGTATAAAGGTAATGGCATCCAGGGGCGGGCACGGTGGTTAATCAGGAGTGAGGATCTTCAGTAGGGTCATTGGTGCCCCTAAAGTGGACTGGCTCTGCTAGAATGGCAAGCTAGAGCGTGCCGCCCCTTTATTGCTGTCTGGCCGGGTGCTGCATGTCAGACAGCTGGGAATATCACACAATTGTCTAGCACTCCACCTGTTTGTGCTTTATTCTTGTGTTTGTGCATTTATTCTTGTGTTTGAATGGGGTATTAGTTAGAGCGGGGGTTCATCCCATATCCAAAAGTCATGAAAATACCTTCTTAGGCAGACCTACCAAGATCCCTAATTGCTAACCCCTACCTTCTATCACACACACTTCTGTCACTCCCTAAACTAGGGCACTCATAGGCACTTATCTGTGTATAGATGTACTGTCAGAGTGGCAGGTTCATCCAATTTTTATGTAAACCCCCTATATTTATGTAACATGGCTGGACCATTGTAAACTTAGTACTTCTCATCTTTCGTCTCACCCATATACTCTAATAGAATGTGAGCTCTTACAAGCAGGGCCCTCACACTTTCTGGCTGATCTGTAAGTAGCTTTTTATTATGTAATGTCTGTACTTATACCCTCTAAATTGTAAAGTGCTGTGGAATATGTTGGCGCTATATAAATAAAGATTATTATTATAGGGTAATCTGAGTCCCTCACTACATACATTGCAGCAGGCACAGCACACTGAGGACATAGTGTGACAGGTTTATCTGTTTTCATATAAATTTGGCATTATATGGATTGAGGTTCCCAACGGCATATGCAGGTCCCCACCTGCCGTGCAATCAATAAAAAAATTAAAATAATGCCGTCTGACCCAGGAGGATACTTATCCTTTTTCCCTTTTTAATATATACTTTATAACACCACTATAACACAATTTTGGGAAGAAGATACAAATTTTGTTTCTTTTTGGAACAAAATATTGGAACCCGCAATCCAATCCGATCAAAAATTAAGACGGACCCCCCCACTTCCCTTTTTCATGCCTCCTCACCTGAACAGCGGCTGCGAGTCCCAACGCTCCACTGATGCAATCACTGACACACCCTTTTCAAGCGGAGGTGACCGCGATGAACATCTTTATATACTGTTACGTTTATATTCCATTTAAAATTTCAACCAAACGATACATATACACCTCTTAAAAAAAAATATGTGTTCAACCGTAACACTCCAAAACTATTAAAGAATGAAATTACATAAAAAAGCAATTCTATTTAATTTTCACTTGATTCTTTAAAAATTTTAACACTACACTAACTAAAAAGCCATTTTTACCTAACTTATTGCTCTCACTATACTTTTTCAGATATAACTAGTTAAAGGGAACAGAAGGCAAAAGGATGGGCTGCTCCACACTATTTACACAAATTACTTCCCCTGACATTCCTAGTTAGTCCTTTTGGTGATAGTGCACCAGCCGTGATCCAAAAAATTTCCTCACGCTGAAACAACTTTAAAAATTAAACTCTCTTGGTCACTACCTACGATTTCCTAAATTATGCACCAACGTAACTCGGATACCTGATGTCCATTATCATAAAAATGTCTTGCCACAGTTGATTCCATAAATTTACATGATCTCTCACTCTCTATCCACCCTCTGATCATTTTAGATCATATAACGAATCTTGATTTTCTATTGACCTAACCTCATCATCCTTGATGTTTGACCCACGTAACATTTACCACATGGGCACTTTAGGAGATAAATCACATTCTTCGAAGTGCAGGTAAAGAAACCTCAAATGGGTATCTGATAACCTAATGTAGGGTGCATGATGTTAGTCCCTTTAATAATTGCATGACAATTTTGACATGATAGACAGGGGTATGTACCCCTCTTTTGCGTATCTAGAAATGTTTGGCGCGATTTCTTCCTATTCAAATCTGAATGGTGATGTAATTCCCAATCGTCTTACCCCTCTGGTAGATAAATTTAGGGTATCCCCAAAATAAGTGACCATACTTAGGATCACTTTGTACAATGTACCAGTATTTACGTATGGTTTTTGACACTAATCTAGAATGACAATCATAAGTCATTGAAAATCCCAGTCTAATGTCCTCCCTTCTAATCCTCTTAGTACAGACTTCACTTCTCGTAAATTGCCCTACTTCATCCCCAATCTTAAGGACTGTGTCTCGACTGTATCCCCTCTCAACAAACTTTCTCCCCAATTTATACTTACTATCATGATATTCTGCATCAGATGAACAAATACGTCTTAAACGCATGAATTGACCTTTTGGTATTGCATTCCGGATTTCAGGGGCATGTTGACTCGAATTATGTGGTAAATTGTTACGATCCATCTCCTTATGGAAGAGAGTGGTACGCAATTGTGCATTCTCAACTGTAACTAGTACGTCCAAGAAACTTGATCTTTAGTAATAGAGAATTCGATAAGTGTGTGGACAGAGTTAAGGAACTTTACAAACTCTTCCAATTCATTCTCAGTACCTCTCCATAGGACGAACACGTCGTCCACATAACGGAGCCAGAGTTTAATATGCTGGCTCCACTCACTGTGGACGACGTGCTCAGTCTCAAACAATTACATAAAAATATTGGCCAGACTTGGGGCCACCGGAGAACCCATTGCCACCCCTTGTCGTTGCCAGTAAAAATCTTGTCCGAATCTGAAGTAGTTATTGGTAAGGATTACCTCCAATAGCTCCAACAGAAACCCTATCATCCTATTTGAAAGACTCGGGTTACAGCACAACTTCTGTCTAATAGCCTGAACTCCTTCTTCATGAGGAAAATTTGTGTACAAGCTCATAATGCCTAAGGTGCATAGGAAAGTGATGTCATGGATATCAACCTTCTCAAGTTGTATGAGGAAATCATTAGTATGCTTAAGGCACCATGGTAATTCTTTAACAATCGTTTGTAAGAAACTATCGACATATACGGCAATGGGTTGAAATACCGATCCAATCCCCGAGACGATCGGTCTCCCGGGAGGATCAGTGAGAGATTTATGAATCTTGGGCACCAAGTATAGCAATGGGACCCTGGGATGTTCAACTCTCAACACATTTCCCAGTTTGGTGTCAATAAGGCCCTGGGTCTCTGCCTCCATTATTATACTATCAATCTTATTCTTAATCTGAATAGTAGAATCACTCTAAATACTTTCATAAACAGTGGAATCACCCAACTGTCTAGACGCTTCTCCCATAAATTTAGCCCTATCCATTATAACAGTACTGCCGCCCTTGTCCACTTTTTTCACAATTACACTCTCATCTTTTTTTTAAATCTCTTAGCGCCTCTCTTTCCCTTTTAGTCATATTAGACACCTGTCTGGTTTCCATAGAATGCCATTTGCTACACACCTCATTACGTACAAGATGTTGAAACGTTTCGAGTGCTGCACTAGACACATCAGGGTCAAATCTGCTTTTCTTGTACAGCTTGCCTAAAATGTTACTTTTTTTCTCAGCATTACCAAACTGCTTCCTCAATCTGATTTTATGGCAAAACCTATACAGGTCTGTCTCAAAGCTGAACAGGGGAACTTGATGATGGGGAACAAAATTCAAACCTTTATTTATAACATCACATTGTGTTCTCGTTAGTGTTTTTGATGATATATTTACCACTAAGTCTTTTAGATTCTCTTCTTTGTGCTCTTCTTGGTTTTGTTCTTACTGCTGCACTGTCGGATTGAGCTCTACTGGTCGTCTCTGGATCCATGGTTTATCTGTTGCTTCCAGCCTCCACCTCCATAACACACAGGCATCCATATTACACTGCTGCTAGTGTAATAACACCCAGCATGAAGATGATAGCACAGAGTTTCCCAGTGTACAGATGGTACAGACTTAAAGGCTCTCTCCTGCATAGCGGACTCCTAGGAAGTTTCAGAGCTGTCAACATAGTGATCCTTCATGCTGTCAGGAGCTGACTTGGCCCAATTTCAGACTTGTCTTAAAGGGTCTGCTCTATTTTTAAATTGAATTACATATTAAATGCTTTCATTTTCCTTATTAAACATATTTGAAACAGTCATACTTTAGTCTTCTATTACTTCATAAGGTTCTCTGGAGGTGACAGGTCCTCTTCTGATTAGACCTCAAAAAACAGTATGACTGTCCTTGTCCCCCATAAAAACCAATCAGAGCACAGCTTTCAATACTTGAAAAATGAAAGCTGTTCTCTGATTGTTTGCTTTTGGCAACAAAAGTTTTAGTTCTAGACAATTTTGATGAATGAGGCCCAGTATGACCACCGCAGTAGGAATATTAGATATAGTTCTTTAATCAGTATTAGACACTTTAAAAATAGTGCAGTTTTACAGCTTGGCATTTATGTGGATTGCAATAAATAGGTCTGCGGCTGAACTGCTGATAAATAAGCGGGCTGAGCCATCGCTGTTCACAGTGATCTGGGTGCCAGTACAGCGACTGCCTTCCTTCTGCCCGGAGATGACATCGCAATAGGTGCCGGCAGGAAGTCCAGTGTTCAAGGTTACATCCATGTCCCTGAAAAAAAGTCCACTGAGTTTATTACAATATACAGAATCTATCATTTTATTTTTTGTTCAGGGATCACCATATTATCTTTACATAAGACTGCATTCACACTGCAGTAAAAAATACTGGTCAAATACTGGTTTTCATTTTTTTTTTTTTTGGGGGGGGGGGGGGGTGGTTTGCACAGTATTTGGGGACTTTTTTGGATTTTGGCTGTCCCATTCCATTGAATAGTACAATAATCTGTTGTTTTCTGAGTCAAATGCAGTTTATTATTGTGTATGTTCCAAGTTTTTGGAAAAACAATGGTTTTGAAATCTGACCATCAGAAAATCTGAACTGTGTAGACTACAGGTCGGATTTTCATTTGAGGTCTTTGGGGATGTTTACGATTGGTTTTTCATCGATTTTAAAACCTAAAAATTAAGTATAAAATGAATTATAACTTATTGCCGTGTAGACGGGCCCTAAGGCTCCTCTCATTTAGTTAGAATACAATGGTAAAAATTTCTCAAAATGTATTTGTCATAGGCTGCATGAAATCGCAAGTTGCTGAAAATGGTACAAGGTTATCGAAATGGGGCGTGACACAACAAGGTGGTTTCCATTATTAGGCCTTAGAAATACTTTTCTCCTGTACTCCACAACAGGGCAGCTGTACACTGAGACCAATATTTTGGGCTAAGTTTTTAAAGTATAATTAGCGTATTAGGTAACTTTTCAGGATAAACTATCACTTGTGTGTACATGAGGAGTGGTACAAGTTCTGGTCATTATATAACTTCCATGTAGCATTTCTCAGCAGTTTTTTCTTTGCAGACTATCGGATGTCCCTTAGCTCTGCTCCGGAGAAGGTGGAAACCATAATATCTCCCACAGACATATGTCATGATTGTGCCAGAAACACCCGCATCTTTTGGCTCTGGTCGCCGGCCACGGCCAGTACGACGTAAACCATGGTTTTTGACTTAATACTACGTTTCTTATCACTAGTGTGAACTGGGTTTATTTTGTGCTGGGTGCTAATTGATTCCTGGCCAACGCCCGTGGCCAGGAATCTTCCAGCACACTCTTGGTTAATTTTTGTTCCTTCTTGAGTGACAGCCTTCTTCTCCTATCTGGTCTTTTGTTCCTTCTGCCTATTGCCTCAGTTCTACCTTTCATCTGTTCCTATATAAGGTCTCTGCTTCCTTCCTGCCTTGCCTGCTATTTTGGCTCATTGCCCTATAGTTCGCCTGCTCTCTTCTGTTACTTTCTGCATTTACTCTGACCTTTGCTTGGATTCTGGTTACTCTCTGCCTCACGATTCTGTACCTCGCTGCCCGTACTGTTGCCGACTTTGGACCGCCCCCGGTTATCCTCTTTGTATCACGTCTCTGTACCTCGCTGCCTGTACTGTTGCCGACTTTGGACCGCCCGACTATGTTTATTGTTCTGTGTCTGTTTGTCCTGTCTGTGTCGCACCTATAGCAGTGCAGCCATCAGTCTTCCGGTTGGGGCCGGCCTATTAAGGAGTCGGGTTCCCCAAAAGGCAGGGACAGAGGCTGGGACCAGGGTCAGGGCCTCACTTGTCTATGTCTTTGTGTGCGTCCCTGACAGTCCCTGACAGACATAATAGAAGGAAAAGGGATAACTGTTTTCTTATTTCTATCTTGCACAGATGCATTCAATTTGTCTGCTATAATGTCTCCCATGCAAAAAATGGAAAGAAAAGTGGAGAAGCTGCACCCATATCTCTCACATACAGAAGCATAAAACCTGGCTGCTATGATGTCTCCCAGTCCCATATAGAAAATTAATCTAAAAGAGGAAATCTTGCTTTCCTTAGTCTAATAGACAGAAGCAACATGAAGGACATAATGCAGCATTACTAAGCTGTGTTACTGTAGAATTAGCACTGGAATGAAGCAGCAGAAGCTTCTTTGAGTCTATGCCTCTCTCTTTTTACAGCTGTTACTTACTCTTCCTATTCCTCCTTTTTCCATAGACTCTATGAGCAGCAGTAATCTAATAATAAGTCTTCATTTTTGCCTCTCTGAAGACTGATTTTAAGAAAGCAATAGCAAGGAAATTGAGCATTTTTATCTGTAATATTTAATGCACTTTAATATTTTTGCACATTTTACACTGTAATATTCGTCTTTTACGTGCTAAAAAAAAAGTGCCAACACACACAATGTATGTCACACCGCATGTAATTTATACTATATGCATTTACTTGATATAATCCCTGAAAGTATATAAAACCTGCAGATTTTGATACAAATTACAAGCCAACGGAACAGCATAGCCGCAGACTGCACTAAACAGTTAGCTGCTTATTAGGTTTCACTCACCAGTTATCATTGTTAAACATAATAAAACCCACATTTCCACGTCCAAAAGCGACCTGATTTTCTCCATTGTCCCACCAATTAGTGAGTGCTTGACCATTAGCAACATTGCGGAAAATTACCATGTTCCTACAAAATAATAAAAATTCAATTACACAACTATGAGAATAAAACATTCCTTTAGATATTTAAAGTGTATGGGGATCAATGAATGTAGAAAAATATAGAAATTTCAATTTACATTTCATGTAGGAAATTCATCAAATTGAATAAAAAACAAAACTGCTAAAAATATTTTATTGATTGTTTTACATTTTTGGATCCATAAATTGTGTATCTTACTTTATCTGCCTCCATCTATGTTCACAAACCCATCCATTGCCGCAAGTGGTGTCTTCATTGATAGTAACTTCTTTAGTGGTCCCATTACTGTAGCTTGGTGGTCCAATCCAGTCATTTACATCCTATAATCACAAGATCCAAAGAATAAATTCAAAGATGAAGATTGTACTTTCTTTTGCATATTTTAAAATGTAACTTTATTGCCTTAAAATTCGTTTTCTGCCATTAAAGGTGGGTTCTAAACAGTAAGAATATGTTCCTCACTATGGATGGCACATCCCTAAGTTGGCCAGATATAGGTATAGTTACTGGATGTAACTTTGCATAGTTAAAACTGTTGAGTTGCATTTCCCTGGTCACATCTACCTGTTCCAGTGAATAATGGATAAAAATTTTAATCTTTAAAAATAGTGAAATTTAGAAATTTCACCTCAACGTTGCTGTTATTTCTGTGAAATACCTAATTGGTTAACAAACTTCCTAAGCACTGTTTTAAATACTTTAAAGGGTGTAGTTTCTTACATGGAGTCATTTATCTGGAGTATTTAATATACAGGCCACTGAAAGCCACGTCAGAACTGGAGTGGTCCCTAAAAAAATCTATGCTGCAAATTTTCTTGAAAATGAAGAATAACTACAAAATTTTTCAGTCCCCTAGTGTTGTTAAAAAAAGACCTTTAAAAAATGATGCTAACCTACAGTATACATATGGTAGATGCTAGTTATAAACTATTTTGAGTGGAATAACTATCTGTCTTACACGTAAAAATTTTTGAAGGTTGAAAACGGCAAATTTTTCCAAATTTCACGATGGTATGGACCAAAATTTGTTACTATTTTAAAGAACAATTAGTGTTGAGCGATTATTATCGACAAAGTTGAAATCGGCACAGTTTTTATGTTGATCGAAATTTTTAGAATCATGCGATAATTTGGGTTTTAAAATCTGTGCATCATCTATTAAGATCGCGAAATTTTCGGCGCTTCCTGTCATTTTGGCGGCCAGCAAATCAGCTTACAGAATAGAGCAGGGTGAGATTTGTGTGCGACGTCATGACTGAGATGTGTATGGTTGCGATTGGCTGAAAAATCACATGACCTCGTTTTACATAGAACAGCCCTTCCTGTTCATGATCAGTGTCTCGTCAGCATCTCATAGCAGTAGGACGTGCGCTCTGCCTGTGTCCAAACAGCTCAGCGAAATTATTCTATTTCTTCACAGAGAAAGCTCTACTGTTAGCTGTGACCTTACAACTTAGTTAGATCAGAGACTGGAAGATTTTATGTAGTTAGGTAGAGAATTTTAAAGGCGCACCTACCGCTGCAACGTCCCGGGGGGGCGCGGGGCGGGGGGCCCCCGTGGGCGAACACAGACAAGCTCTATAAAGAATACTGGATATAGTTCACCACGACTTAGGGTAGACAGTGCACTGCAATAGCTTTATGAACAGTTTTCTATTGAAATATTTCCTGGATATTGGGCAGCCTGAACTTATATTAGGATACACATCTTTTCTAGTAACTGCAGGTCTCTTTGTTAGGTGCAAAACTCCACTTTTATTATCAGTATACATTTCAGATAGGTGTTCTTTTTCAATTTTGCCCATTCCAGCTTTTTTGATATAGCCACCTTGCAGTTAAATTAGAATCCAGCAATTTTGTAGTCAGCACAGGTTGATAGGTGCCAAAAAATACCTTTATTATCGAATACATTTCAGATACGTGTTTTTTCACTTTGGCGCACACAGCTTTGTTGAGACACTTTGCATTAAATTTGAATACAGCAATTTTTTAGTCACCACAGGTGAATTGAAAGGTGCCAAAAAATACCTTTATTATCCGAATACATTACAGATACGTGTTTTTTGCACTTTGGGGCACTCCAGATTTGTTGATTGGGGCCCACCTTGCATTAAATGTGAATCCACAATTGTGTAGTACCCACAGGTGAATTGATAGTGCCAAAAATACCTTTTATTATCCGAATACATTACAGATACGTGTTTTTTTCACTTTGGCGCCCTACAGCTTTGTTCATTGAGGCACCTTGCACTTAAATGTGAATACAGCAAATTTTGTAGTCACCACAGGTGAATTAAATAGGTGCCAAAAAATACCTTTTATTATCCGAATACATTTCAGATACGTGTTTTTTTCACTTTGGCACACTACAGCTTTTGTTCATTGAGGCACCCTGCACTTACATGTGAATACAGCAATTTTGTAGTCACCACAGGTGAAATGAAAGGGGCCAGAAATACCATTTATTATCCCGTATACAGTTCAGACAGGTTTTTTTTCACTTTTGGTCATATTTGCTTGTGACCCCTTTGCACTTAAAGTGAAACAACAATTTTGTAGTCCCCCACGGGTAATTGAAAGGTCCCAAAAAAACCTTTGTATTATTAACATTACAGAAGGTTTTTTTTTCACTTTGGCGACTGTTGCATGCAGCTATACTACAGGTCCTATTATAAAAAAAATGTTGTTTCTAACAGACATTTTTTCTTCACAATTGTCAAGAGTGGCTCAAGGGTGATGGTGCTGTCAGAAACAGGAATAAAGTAGGACAATTTTTTAATGGACACATATTGCAAAATGACTTGTTTTTGCAAGATCTTTAACATAGCTATCAATCCCTGTATTGAGACAACCCATTTTAATACAATTAAAAAAGAGAAACAAAGACATGGTGGGATACCATCCTATTTTAACAATGTGTTTTCTAGAATTAAACTACTAAAAAACTTGCATGTACAAAAATAGCTGGTAAAAAAAATTCCTCTGAATTGTACAAGGGAGGTACAGGAAAACTTGACCAGATGTAGGTTATTCAGAGGACATGGAGTATGGAGCACGGACAGAGAACAAAGTACAGAGACAATTTCCTCCAGCAGGTTGAGTAAAATGAGAAAAAGAATGCCAAGAAAAAGGGCACCTGGGTGGAACAGGAGCGTTAACCACCAGTATTTCCAAGTGAAGCTCAATTGGTCCGCACTCTTACAGACGGGCTAGCGCTACCCAGGACAGGGACAGTATATGTCCAGTGAAACTAAAATGGTGGTTGAAAGACTCCATTTTCTGGCACTTTTTAATCTGGGGTCATGCAGGTTTGGGGCTCAGGCTGTGGCCCAGGACAGGTATAGTCAATGTCCAGTGAAACTAAAATGGTGGTTGAAAGACTCCTTTTTTTCCAGCACTTTTTAATCTGGGGGTCATGCAGGTTTGGGGCTCATGCTGTCGCCCAGGACAGGTATGTTCAATGTCCGTTGAAACTAAAAAGGTTGGTCAAAGACTCATTTTTCCGGCACTTTTTAATCTGGGGTCATGCAGGTTTGGGGCTCATGTTGTGGCCCAGGACAGGTATAGTCAATGTCCAGTGAAACTAAAATGGTGGTTGAAAGACTCCTTTTTCTGGCACTTTTTAATCTGGTGTCATGCAGGTTTGGGGCTCATGCTGTGGCCCAGGACAGGGATAGTCTATGTCCATGTGAAACCTAAAATGGTGGTTGAAAAACTCCTTTTTTCCGGCACTTTTTAATCTGGGGTCATGCCAGGTTTTGGCGCTCATTTGCTGTGGCCCAGGAAATAGATTAGTCTAAATGTTTTTCCATTTCACTAAAATGTGGTTGAGAAGACGTCTTTTTTCCGGGACTTTTAAATCTGGTGGTCATGCAGGTTTGGGGCTCATGCTGCGTTCCAGGACAGGGATAATCAATGTCCAGTTCAAGTAAAATGATGGTTCAAATCATACTGCCTTCTGGAACTTTTTAATTTGTGGGTCATGCAGGTTTAAGGGTCATGCTGTGGTACAAGACAGGGATAATGAATGGTCTGTGATTTTTTTTCTGTGGCTTTTATAACCTAAGTGTGTTGCCTAAAATGTAGCACGTATCCATTTGACTGTTGTGGATTTTAATTCCAGCTTCTCCATCCCTGTTTGGGTGTAAGAATGAAGGTGTTGTTGTTCTCCCATAGACTTTAATGGTCATCGATCATAATATATCATCGACCATCGAATATCTTGTCGATGACGGTCGACTATCGACCATCGACCGATGTCGATGGCCAACGTAATCGCTCAACACTAAGCACATTGTGTCACAAGACAGTCTTTGAATCAAGTGGAAAGGTAAAATCATCAAAAAGTTATTCTCACATAAAGTGTCACATATCAGATTTTAAAAATGGGGGCTCTGTCAGGAAGGTCAAAGCTGGCTGTGGCAGCAAGGGGTTAAAATATAACATAATTTATTCCATATGGTGAAAGAAAAAATAAAATACCAACATCAAACTCAAAACTAAAAACTGATGAAAAAGCTGAATGTATCTCAAGAAGGTACCAATAAAAACTACATTTCAGCCCGCAACAATTAGCCCTTACCCAAGGCCAGAGATTGAAAATACAATTGTCCCATAAAAAGCAAGTCCTTATACTTCTATGTATATGACAAAATAAAAAAATATTGTGGCTCTTGGAACACAGGGAGGAAAAATTAATCGTGACATAAACAAATATTGCGAGAAAGGGTTCAAAATCCACTTAGGGGGACTAATTGACAATAGGAGCTAGAATGATATTGAGCAAAAAATGTTAGCTTATTAAAAATTTCACTGTGAGACTATAAAAACAAATTCTTAGAATGGAGTGATAAGGATGATATGAAAATAGCAGAGCAAGATGAAAATGCAAAGCATGCAAAAAGAATGGAAATATGCATGGCAAATTGTTAGCAAACATGCCCCCATTAGTCTTGTGTACATGTTGTAAGGGCCACATCCCTATTAAAAGTATTGGAAAAGTTCCTGTATCAGGAGCACTTTCTTTTGTCAACCAATTTAAGGCTGTTGCAAATTACATTCATTCTTCCTACTACTTCCAGCAACGATATATGCTACCGATTTTACTGGTAATACCACCGTTTTCGCCATTGGTTAACTCATGTAGGCTGCATTAGCTGCAGAATGGGAACCTAAGGATGTAGCCAATTGTGCTTTTTTAATTTCCATTTATTAATTTTCACCGTCCAAAAGCCATTTTAATTTTTTGTTTACCGTCAAGTTGCATGAGGGCATTTTTTGTGGGACAAGTCTTTATTTTTTTTCTAAATGCCAACATTTAAAATCCCATATAATGTACTGAGAAATTTAAAAAAAAAAATTTGGGGGTGGAATGGAAAAATCAACCCATAACTTTGTTTTTCATTTGACAGAGTTTGCGTTTTGTATGTTGAGTACCATTTTGGGGACTTCTTTTATATTTATTCTAGTTTTTGAGAAGTGAGGTAATCTTAAACAACAATTTTGGCAATGTGTATATGTGTATTGTTTTTTGTCTACTCAACACTGTGTGGTCGCCTGGATATTTATTTTTGTTAAGCAATGGGCAGCAGGGAGGCAGTTTTATTATATTTTTTTATTTGCATTTTGAACAACTTTATTAAAGGGTTTTTTGATTTTTTTTTTTTGTTTGTTTTTTTTATCAATAATATTTTATTGATTTTCCAAGAAAGTTTAACATAGATTCAAAATACATAACTCAATAAAAGTCACAACAGATAATAACATGGTAAGGGGGGGGGGAGGTAGGAAAAGGAGAACAGAGGTGAGGAAATGCCATGCTCACGAGGTATGAAGCCACGTTATCAACAATTTCTAGAACATGTGGTAGCCCTATGATATCTTAACTCAAGTTTAAATATAGACATATCAAACAATTATTAATATTTTTCTCAAAACCATGTAAAGGTTAAACAATAGTGTCCTGAAACCAGTATCTTGGAATGTAGTTGATTCATTAGCAGAAGTGTTTGGATGAGGTCCAAGGTAGCCAATTCGCTCTTACCCTGGTCAGCGCGTGTGGGGGAAATTTGCCAGACTAAGTCCCCACAGTAATATTGACTGTTAACTCTTTGGATAACCTCTGTAGAGATAGGTAATTGTGGGGAATTCCAGTGTCTCGCTATAGCAGTCCTGGCTGCCGTTAGTATGGGGTAGAGAACTGTATGGAAATGACAAGGTATGTCTGAAAAAGTAAGGTCTAACACCGCTAGCTCTGGGGTGAGAGTAATTTTCAAAAGGAAAACTTCAAAGAGAAGTGTTTCCAGAAAGAGTGGATTAAGGGGCAACTCCCCACATGTGAAAACATTTGAACCCTTGTGGCCACAATTCTTCCAGCAAAGGGAGAGTAGCCGGGGGAAATGTGCGAGATCCTGTTTGGGGGTTTTAGGTACCACTGAGATGAATTTCCAAACCCAAATTCTGTGTGGTTCGCACATCTGGAATGTTTGGAAGCTACATTCGCGGCTTGTCTCCATTCTGAAGCTGAAAATGAATTAGATAGCTCCACTTCCCATTTCAGAGCGTAATTGGGTTTGGTAATAGTATCTTGGTCTGCTAGGGAACTATACGCCGCAGATAATCCCTTTATTTTACTTAGTTTCTGCCACAAGAAATTATGCAATAGTGAGTCGGTTTGAGGGATAATTGTTAAACACTGGGTTTGTATGAAGTGTCTTATTTGTAAATAAACAAAGAACTGATGTTGGGGGATCGAGTGATCTCGTACTAAGTCTGCAAATTTTTTGAAGCGAACTCCGCGATATAAGTCTCCAACATCTTTTATTCCGTTATGGATCCATTGCGTGATTGGGGCATCTGGTAAAATTTAAATTTTGGGCAATGCTGAGAGAGGGCAATGGTGTTTTTCAATAGAAACAATTCGTTTATTGACAACTATTTATACCATACTTGTGCTGCATGCGAGAGAGACAGTAATTCGTATGTTTTGGGAGAGTCCCCACAGAGCATAGCTATCAAACAATCTTTGAAAGAACCTTTCGGGATCACCGAATTTTCAATAGCAGACCAATGATGTCCTTCTGGGAGGTTCCAAAAAAAGTACAGAGGCTCTAAAATTGACGCTATGTTATAATGTAGCAGGTTAGGTAAAGAGAGGCCTCCCTCTGCACTCTTCCTGAATAAGTATTGCTTTTGGAACCTAGGTCTCTTGGCTCCCCAAGTGAATCTGAGTATATGGTTTTGAAGGGTGGTTAATAAAGGGGTAGGAAATATAAATGGCAAGCACCGTGTTATGTACAAGAATCGTGGTAGAAGAAGCATTTTAGACAAGTTTATGCATGCCAACCATGACAAGGGAAGTTGACTAAGTCTGGCGATCTCTTTATTAAGAAAAGAGCTGATATCTTCTAAATTTTTGTGTATGGTAGTAGACAAGTTAGGGTAAATGTTGATTCCTAGGTACGGAACACATGCTTCTGCCCAAAGGAAGCGCAAGTTAGGCAATTGGGATTTTAATAATGTTCTACAATGTATCGGTAGTAAGATCGATTTGGTTATATTCAATTTATAATAGGATATAGAGGCATATCTCTCAATGAGGTTTAAGAGTGCGGGAATCGACGATTCAGGTTTATGACACATTATCAAAATGTCGTCGGCATATAAGCTAACCTTATAAAACTCCTTATTAATTAAGATTCCAGTAATATTTTCGTCTTTTCTAATATGGGCGGCTAAGGGCTCTGCACAAAGATCATAAATCAGTGGGGATAGGGGGCATCCTTGCCTAGTACCATTAGTGATACAGAAGTGTTCAGATAGAAATCCTGTCGAGTATACTCTCGCGGAGGGAGACGAAATTTAAAAGACAAATGGAGGAAAAGATCGAACCTTTTAAAGCCCAAACTTTTGCCCGTACTTTTCTCATGTAACCCGAAATTAAAGGGTCCCAAAGTTTTTCTCCATCTAAGGAGATAAATGCACAAAATGTTTCCTTCTTTGACACTATTTGGAGGATGTCAGTAAACCGCTTATGCCCTCTCTCGTCTTTCCCGGGCCCTTTTAAAAAATCCTACTTGGTCCTTAGTAATTTGAATGGTAAGATATCATTTAGTCTATTCCTAGAATTTTTTGAGAAACTTTAAAAATCAGAGTTAATAGGGCGATGGGCCTTAGTTAGCTACTTGGTCTGTAGGTTTCCCAGGTTTAGGTATGGTGGAAATTGTAGCGCAAAGTAATTCTTCTGGCGGTGAACCTTTTTGTGTAATGGATTGGAACAGAGCTGTTAGGTGCGGCGTAAGGGTCATTGAATTTTTTTTAAGTTTTCATTAGTTAACCGTCTGGCCCTGGGGTTTATTACATTTCAATGTTGTATTGTCTTACTGATTCCTAGTTGATCGGTTGGTTGAGCAAGATAGTTGGTCAGACGTGAAGGCAAGGAAAGTCTTCTAAGAAGGAATCTATCTCGTGTCCTTTATGAGGTAAAGAGGGTCTGTTTTGAGGTTATATAGTGACGATAGTATCTGCGAAACATTTGGAATTTGGCAGGGTCACATATTTTAGTGTTTAAGGCCTGTAATAAAGGGAATTAGTTTTGGCCTGATACTTTTCACTTCGTCTCGCAATATTTTGCTCGGTCTATCTCCTTGGAATAAAATTCATTTTTTATGTTTAAGTGTGATTCGTATTGCTGTAATGTATGACACTAGTTGATTTTTTTTGTGAAAAAGTTCATCTTTATATTTTGTACAGGTTTTTTTAAATTGTGAGTCAGTAGCTTAATTTTTATCTAAAGGTCATTAATCGTTTTATTCCTTTTTTTTTTTTCTCTTACTGAGTGAATAGTACCTCTTATGTATGCCTTATGTGCAACCATATGTTTCTACTGAGGAGCATGGGAGCATTTTAGCAAGTAATCTGTAGAGAAGTGGTATTTCTAAGGATTTTTTTTGAGACTTAAGTATAAAGTTATTAAGAGCCTTTATGGAAGGAAAAAAGTAAATGAGAACGATTTCGGGAACCCTAAGGGCAACAGGCGTGATCTGACCAGGTTCTAAAACCTATCTTAGAGTCCGAGACCATTTGGAGTGCCTGTCTGTTAAGGAGAAAAAAATCTATTCTCGCGTGCGAGTTGTGAGGCGCAGAATAGTGGGTAAAATCGAGTTCTCCTGGATGGGCATAACGCCAAGGGTCATGTAAATTTTCTTCCAATAAGAAATTTTTAAGCTCAGGTGTATGTCGTGACCCTCCTCCCGACCTGTCCTTGGTTTTATCTATCACTATATTAAAATCTCCGCAGATTATTAGGTTTCCTTTGAGAATTTTCCTAGCCTTGGCTAGAGTTTTTGCTATAAAGGAATTCTGATGTAAATTTGGGGCATATAATACAACTATTGTATACCAAACCGTGTTCAAAGTACACTGTATAATCACATATCTTCCCTTAGGGTCGATGATTGACTGACTTCGAGAAAAAGCTACAGAATTCTTAATAAACACCGATACACCAGCTTTTTTCAGGTCTAGCGTCGCATGGAACGCCCAAGGAAACTTTCTATGCTTAAGGCGGAAGGTATCTTTTCCACAAAGATGTGTTTCCTGTAAGCATACCACGTCGGCGCCCGACCTAACCACCTCCCTCCACAAACACGACCTTTTACATGGAGAGTTAAGACCATTAGTGTTCAGATCACAGAAGTTGAGATTGGTCCAATACAGCAGTAGTAGTGCTGTTATTTTACAAAGGATTAGCACAACATGTACATAGTGTAGAGCTAGTGATCTATTTAAGATGGTTGACGCCACGTGTTTACTAATTGCCTCCAAGCTGCAAATTCAAGGTCAGTCTCAGGCTAGGGCTTTTATAATATTGGTGTCATATTGTTAATTGTAACTGATACTGGACTACTGCACAGTCCTTCTGATAAGCTAATTTGGGAAGTCCGTATGGAGGTGGTGAGTAGGCAGTAACAAAGAGGCCCGAGTTGTTAAGAGATCTGGGGGATCACAAGTGGCAGTTTACTCAAGTTTGTTGTTGCAGTGAATGCAGTACTCCTATACTGCTATGCAGCTTATAATTTCTTTACTCTGTATATGAAGTAGAGTTGCTCGCAGTATATGTGAAAGGTGGGTCTGGTGAACCAGTATGTGTTGAACGTTTACAGGCAGCCTTCAGTGTGCTGGGAAGCAGGCAAGGTAAAATGGCCGACTTTCCCGCCAGACTTTCAAATATGTCCGCTGCCGTTGGGGAAGCTGATGGAAAATGGTGGATTTTCCCGCCCGGGGCAATTGTCGGGTGAGGGGCAGTGCTGAGGTTGTAATTAGTGATGTCTGACAGGATCTATGGTATCCCTCCCGCCGAACGATCTCACCTCTAGTGCGGTGAACTGGCACTGTGCTCACAGGGGGATCCGATACGGGTAATGCTCCGTGCTCTAGCCGCGGGGGAGCAGCAGGTCCGATGCGGTGTGTCTGTGTCTCCCCGTTGTCTCCGGCCCCGTAGTTGTGCCTCACAGCTCGTCGACGGCCTGCTGCGTGTTCTCCGCTGCGGTACTTTGGGCACTGATGTGCAGGGACACAGGGAGCAGTCGGGATGGTCCGCTCACTGCGTGTAGGTAACGGCCTCCTCCAAACTCCTAGCAACAAGTCACATGCCGCCACGAGGACCTCCGGCCGCGTCAGGCTCCTCAGGTGGCCGGTTATTGCCCCAGGATGGTTGGGTCCGTGGAGGGAGGATCAGCGCTTCTGACTAGTTTTCTGGTCCTGGGCGGCCTGACGTGGCGTGTGCCCACAGCGTCCTCTTTCTTCCTGGCTACTAGTCGCGGGTCTCCGGCTGTAGGGGCTTGAAGAGGCAGTGTATAGCCCCCAGGAGTGCACAGATGGAGCTCTGTCAGAGCGTCCCTTCTTAGTTGAAGCTGCGCTAGTGTCCGTGCTGAGAGCTGGATTCCCCTGTGTATCAGGTGCGCGCCGGGGGTCCCCGTTCGGGGGTACTCACAGATCGGTGTATGGGTTTCCTCTGCAGCGGAGTTGCCGGTGAGTTACTTTTTCAGGGTCCCATTAAGGTGCGGGCCGAGACGAGTGTGTTTGCGTGCGGGTCCAGACCTCAACTTGCGCTGCCGGAGAAGTGCTGTGTTTCACGTGGGGCAGTGCTGCAGCAGGGTTCGGGCCTTGAGTGGGGTTCAGGCCGTGAGGTACACCGCGTTGTTCAGTTCCGGATGACGGGTCTCCAGGAGGTCCAGAGGTGATGACAGTGGGATCCAGAAGGTCCGGTACCGAGTTGTAGAATAGTGAATGCAGTATAAGGCTTATGTTAGCCGATTTTAGCAGGATTCTCCATGGAGCTCCTATCTCGTGCGACCTACTCCATGCAGGTCCAGGCCACGCCCCGTTTTTTGGTTGTTTTTTTAGGTGTATAAACATAGCAGACCTGAGAGCATTCAATTAGGTCCTTGGCTGCCATGAGAATCTCTTGGCACCCACATCATAGAGGAGTTGATTGATGGACATATAGAGGCCTTTCATTGTCTAACCTTTAAAGGGGTTTTCTCACTATTTTGATTCCTCTTACCTCAGTCCTGTTTTCTTGGTTTCATTTTGAATTCAGGGGCGAGTTTACTGGCTTACACTAGGCTGCAGTAGAAGCCAGGTCTGTAGCTATAGCAACCAGTGCTGGCAGCCTATCAGGAGAGATCAAACAGGTCTGTAGCTATAGTAACGTGAGGAGCTGATGCAGCCCATACAAGAGGGAATATCTAGGAATAGGTTGGACACTGTTGATAGACACATATTGCAAAGTGACTTGTTTTTGCATGATCTGTAAGATAAAAAGCAATCCTTGTAGTGAGACAACACCTTTAAGAGCACACAGTCAATAGCTGTGTAAGGGTAAAGGAATGGGATTGGAGTTATTCCTGACCCTGACCACTGCAGATGGGAATCACAAGTATAACACAGCAGGAACATAGGACATAAGTCGCTTTACTCATGCAATCATTATCGAATAATATTAGTTTCATTTGTTCACCTATAAATTACACTATCTACATATCCTTCAATTCCTTAACAAATGTAAAATACAACACTTTACACTTCTGTAAAGCAGCAGTAGAAGGAGCTTAGTTAAAGAAGCAGTTCTAGAGAAAATTTGTATCTTACCTTTCCATCTACGAAGTTCCTATTCCAGCTAAAACTTGACATGATACGGGTAAATCCATAAGGATGTGCCAGCATGAAGGCCACTGCCATTTTGTATAGGCTGTAAAGATTGTTAATGTCAATCAAATTGAAAAAGACCTAAGCAAATCTTGTAAAGTCTTAAGAAACATGTCAATACTTACCGTGCATCAAAGAAGGTGAGGATAGAGGCTCCACCAGCACCATGGCCTCTTTGGTTATCATGGTTGTCAACAAAAACTACGGCTCTATCAGACGGCATGAAACCCCATCCTTCTCCCCAAGTTCTGGATGAGAGAACCATAGTTAGTAAAGTTTCAAGCTATACAAAGTGGCCATTACTACTCCCTTTTAAACTTACTTTAGATAGGTCATCTTTTCTTTGTCCCATTTGCGAATTACTTTTCCAAGTTTGGCCCCATATTTAAATTCTGTAACCCGTCCAATGCCAAAATAATCCTTGACGGAAATTCCTTTTCCACCCAGATCAGTTACCTAATAGAAGCCAACCAATGTTGTTATCAATGTAACTTTTTACAGTCCAATCACATAGAAAGGGCCACATGTATGAAACGGTTTTGGTCTAAAACTCACTTTTTTCCCCATAGAAACCTATGGGCAAAAAAGTGAGTTTTAGACCAAAACCGTTTCATATATGTGGCCCAAAATATTTACAATGGGGACTTTTTCTACTGCAGCTCAACAGACAACTTTTTTCTTTACAATTTTCATCTTTGACTCTATTCGTTAACAGTTTTCTTAAGTCTACATTTACATGGGAACTTTTTCTAGTATACAGAAAGGAAAAAAAATTTTGATTTGAAAAATATTAAAGGGGTTGTCTCCCCTCAGAGTATCATAGATGCATCCTGTCACATCCTGGTCAGACTGTCTGTAATTAGCATACGAGTTCCGTGCATTCACTCTGTGTATTCAACTCCGAGTTTTCAGTCAGCTAATTAGTTTAGATTAGCTTAGAAGCTTCTCCGAAACTGCTAGCAGGAGATTTATCTAAAGTAAACAGCAGTAATTACAAGCTTTTGTCTGAAAGTTCAGATAACACACATGCTCTCACTCTGGCTGCTGCGACCTGTGTGATGATGTCACTCCCTGCTATCACATAGAACAAACAGCAGGGAAAAAGGAGTAAACAGGTCGGTCACTGGGGGAACCCAATAGAGCCAGGAAGGTGATAAAATCATTTGTAGCAACTTAACAAAAAAAGATGAACAAAGCAATGTATTTGGAAAACATCTTCATTTAGTTTTCCCTACATTTTGAAAGCAATTCTTTGTAGCGAGACAACCCCTTTAAGCGTGGTAATAGAATAAATTTGTGTTGAACCTTGGTAGCAAAGCCAAGTTCTCTGTATGAATGTAAAGTTAAGTGTAGCAGGATTGACATGGACAACAGAGTAATAAGTAAGGAACACAGCTGCAAGTACACAGTAGACTTTTTTAGAAGATCTGATGTCAAAATGATATGTTCAAATGTGCCTGATTTGGCACAAATTTCCAAGTGGTTCCCATGTCAAAATCCATATGAACTCTTGTGGTAATCTACATACTGACCATGAGAATGGGTTTCCCACAAGCCCCTTTACATACTGTAGATAATTGCTGTGTAAAAAATAATCTAAAATAAGTAGCATGCTACGTATTTCTACACAGATGATGGCAAATTAGCGTGATGCAGTTTAGTCCCTTATCAATTGTTTTACCACCCTAAAAATTAATATAGGCTAAAGCGGTGTATTAAAAAAATACATTCTTGTACCTATAAACTGATGAGCAAAAGAGTAACAATGTTTTAAACCTTGGGGAGTGATTCTTTAAGGAAAGACTAATATTCCTAAATATATTCCACCATATTAGGAAGAATACAATGTTCTTATGCTGTTGATCATGTGAATGAAGTACTGTGATTATTTAGAGTTCTACAAATACCACTGTCTCTAATAGCTTACATAGTTAAATAGTTACATAGTTTGTAAGGTTGAAAAAAAGACAAGACGTCCATCCAGTCCAGCCTATTTTGCTAAAGTGTTGATCCAGAGGATGGCAAAAAACCCCAATAAGGTAGAAGCCAATTGTCCTCGTTTTAGGGAAATTCCTTCCCGACTCCAATCTGGCAATCGGAAAAATCCCTGGATCAACGACCCCTCTCCAGAATTCTAGACACAATAACTTGTTATATTATTACTCTCCAGAAATGTATCTAGACCCTTTTTGGACTCTGTTATTGAATTCACCATGACAAGTTCCTCTGGCAGGGAGTTCCACAGTCTCACTGCTCTAACAGTAAAGAATCCCTTTCTATGTTTATGTATAAACTTTCATTCCTCTAGACATAGAGGATGCCCCCTTGTTCTGCATATGGTCCTGGGTATAAATAAATCTTGAGAGAGATCTCTATATTGACCTTTAATATATTTATTCTTATTTATTATATCCCCCGAAGCCGTCTTTTCTCTAAACTAAATAACCCCAATCTTGCTCATCTTTCTGGGTATTGCAGTCCACCCAGTCCAATTATTATATTTTATGCCTGCCTTTGTACCTGTTCAAGCACTACAATGTCTTTCCTGTGCACTGGTGCCCAAAACTGTACACAATATTCCATGTGTGGTCTAACCAGTGACTTATATAATGGGAGAATAATGTTCTCATCATTTGCATCTATACCCCTTTTAATACACCCCATAGTCCTATTTGCCTTGGCAGCTGCTGTCTGACACTGGCTTTGTTTACAGAACAACTCTTTTACCTCTTGGAAAATAAAAGGACGAGACCCATCGGGAAACCATTGGGTGTTGAGGTTGTTGAGTCTGCTGATAATGACTTGGATATCCCCCGGCCACATGTGTTTAGAGGCATCAAGTCTGAAGCCAGCAACACCGATATCGATGAGTTTGTTCAAGTAGTCTATGATCTTTCCACGGACATAGTCCTTTTCCAATGCCAAATCCAGGAGACTCACAAGACGACAATCTCTGACCTATATAACATTCAGAGCCAGTAAAGAGAAAAGCATTAGCCTTGTCATGTCCTGAAATATCAATCAGAGAAGAAATGTTTTGGTCAAAAATGTTATTTGAATGATTCAATACCTGGTGGGCATCTCCATAGTTCTCAATATCACCACTGCCAGTTTTACATTTATTATCATTAAAGTCATTCTGTGAGAATGGTACACCAGGGAAGCTTCTCTCGTCGGAATTGTATGGACTGTTGCATGAGGAAGAACTTCCTTTTCCAACTCCGGCTCCACACATGTGGTTAATGACAGCATCCACATAAATATAAACCTGCAATGTATCAAGTAAAAAGGTTATCATCCCATAGAAGGTGTAATATTGCATTGTCGAATATCCAATGTGGCATCAAAATCTTCTTATGGAGTCATTCTTAGATTAGCTTTAGTACATATCTTGTATAACTTTTAATTTTGTAAATCCTAAATAGGATGTTACCACCATAGACTTTGATGACATATTGATAGGATCTGATAGGTGTGGGTCTTACCTTTAGGACCCACACCTATTTCGGGAACGGGCCCAGGAAGTTATTGCTTAGAACATGGAGATGTTCACGCTTATGCATGACTCTAAATTTTGTTCTATGGGAGTTCTAAATACAGGTGAGCGGTATAAACGGCTGTATTAGGAATTCCCAATAAAACAAGCGCAAACAATTCCTCTATTCTGAATTGTAACTTCCAGGGGCCTATTCTCAAGATATAAGCGGGTCCTATAGGTTGGACCTCCACCTATCAGTATTTGGTGACTTATTCTAGTGATATGCCATCAAATCATATGATAAGGATACTCTTTTAATGTATAATGATTAGTAGAATTCTCCTCATGTTATGTAGGTTATTTATGGTGGTTTCACACACAGCATTCTTTGACCCAAAACCAAAAGTGGGTCCAAATTGAAAGAGACGAATAATACCTTCCCTTATATTTCCATTCATTTTAAATTCACTCCTAGATGTGGCTCAAAAACTGCAATGCCATTTAACAAAAAAAAATAAACCTTGTCTGCACCCTCCGAAATTCCTATGTCCTCCTCAGATAGATCTGCAAAAGCAAATCCACACCTAAATCAATGTGGAAAATGCTACACCATAAGTTTCTTCCAGGGCCCAAATCTTATAACAGTAAGAAGTTGATAAAGGCCAAATCCAGGGACTAGCTGATGCTCGGGGGTTCTCCACGTGGATTCATGTACTCTATGTGCTGTTTCTATCTGTTTGTGAATACATGGACCTAAATTCTTCTGAACTTTTTTATTTTACAAATTTTTTACACCTTGTTCCTTTTTCTCACTTATTTGTAGATTGGAGAGGTGTGAAATCACATGGGGAGCAAATAGAAGTTTTTAAGTGTTGGAACAACTTATACTGATGCAAAAGGGTGTCAGAGTGTGAAGAGTCAGATATTCTGAAGTCAAGCCACTGTTCACACTGGAAAGGTATCCTGTAAACAAGAGATTTCCTGTTGTAACTTTGGGTTTTCCATATATGACCATGCATGACTTCACGATGACTAATATAAAATACTGTACACACTATATACACTTTTTCTTACCCCTGAAGCCTAACACCACAGCAACAACAACACCGGCACCACTACCGTGTTCCCTGCCCGTCCCCCCTGTGATGACTTCATGTGCATTGCTCAACAGCCTTGGCAGTTTTGTGCCATACATGCAAGCAGAGACCAATGGGGTCAGTGATCGTTTGCAGCATCAAATTAACAACGTACATGACATTCACGGTGGGAGAACATAATGAAACACAAGGTCAATGGCAGCAGCTTAAACGTTACGGGCTTTTTTATTTTCAGTTCCAGGCTGTGCACTATTTTACTAAAATCCCAAACCATTTCTCCTTTTATCTCAGTTCAGTGGGTGCTGTAGTGATATGATCTGTCTAGAATTGAGGAAAAAAAAAAGATAAACAACTCTTTACTAGAATCATTGCAACATATGGAATGCTGCCAGATATACTCTTGCTTACCTCAGACACACAGGCTGTCTGCCAACAATTTGGTTGACTCCTAATTAAAAGTGTCGATTGTGCATTTGCCTTGTTATTCTCACCTTGTCATCATAAAGCACTTGAAATCGGTCCAGTTTTTATTTTTGACTATCTAGATACAGTAGAGCAGTCCTTCTAGGATATGGCATCAAAGTCTGATGCATGCAGGTCACACCTCTAGGATCTGCATCTATCTCGGAAACAGGGCCGTGTTGTCTCAGAATGGAGATCCGGTCACACTTGCGCATGACTCCATTCTGTTCTATGGGAGTTCTGAGTACAGGTAAGTTTTTATGTTCGGCTGTATTAGAAACTTTCCGTAGAACAGAATGGAGAGTTGTGTGCAAGGCCAACCCTCTCTATCCTGAGCTGTAACTTCCAGTGGGCCATTTCCAAGATAGATGCAGGTCCTAGAGATGGGACTCAAACCTATCAGACTTTGGTGGCTTATCCGAGCAATATGCCATCAAATTATATGATGAGGAAAACCTTTTAATGTACATTGATAAGAAGAAGTCTCCTAATTTTATTTAGAGGTGGTTTCACACACAGCATTCTATGAGACAAAACCAAAAGTGGGTCCAGCAGAAACGAGAAGTATAATATCTTCCTTATGTTTCCATTCATTTTAAATCCACTCCTAGCTTTGGTTCAAAAACTGCAATACCATTTATTAGAAAAGAAACCTTGTCTGCACCCCCTAAATTTAGTAGTGGTTTATTTGCAATTCTTTCCAAAGGTTTGTGATCCGAATGCACTGTTACTTGTCGTTCATAGGTGTAGTGGTGGAACTTCTCCATCCCAAATACCACAGCCAGTACTTCTTTCTATATTTGAGCATATACCTGCTCTGTTGTTGTTTGAGCTCTGCTGGCAAAGGTGTTTGGCTGTTTCTCCTGCAATAATGTGGCTCCCAGGACTTTTTCTGAAGCATCACATCACACCACCCCTTCCCGATATGGATCAAAATACTTTAAGGTTGCTGCATCGGCAATAGCCTTCTTTATTGACTGGAAAGCAGAGTCCTAGCTTTCTATCCATTCCCAGAGCACATCTTTGTGAGTTAAATTGGGCTCACACATGTCTGACAGAAGGCTGAAAAATTTGGAAAGATAATTTATTATGCCCAGAAATTATTGTATTTCATAAGCATCAGTAGGGGTAGGAAAATCTTTATTGCTCTGACCTTGCCTGGATCCGCTTTCGCACCATTTGAGGTCAGAAGATATCCAATATATGGAACTTCTGTCATTTTTAGTTTGTATTTGTATATGTTCAGCTTTATTACATTAGATTTTAGCTGCCATTACACATGTGTCTGATCAGGTCCCTGACCACTAAACTAACAAGTTGCAATGTCCTTGTAGTTCACACATATAAGTAGGGGCCATGCAGCATATAACATATTGCTACAGGGCCCATGTAACCCAGTTTCCCTATGGTGATATATGATTACATTTATTTTCTTACTAACGAGCAAAGCTAAAATATAGTGAAGGACCAATAGTGCAAGAAGTACTGCAAGGAGCCGATTTCACTTTTGTTCCTTGATCTAACAATAAGCTTAGTGTTATTGAAGACAAATATTTTACAGTCATTTCATAATTTACTGGAAATAAAAAGGTGCCTACCCCAACATTGTTACATCTGGTGACCATGTCCCTGAACTGCTGCTCATCACCAGATCGGCTGCAGATCTCATAGCTGATCGGTTGGTATCTCTCCCACCATGGCCTGTGTGGGTTGGTGACGATCAGATGCTCATTAGGAGGTGAAATCTGCAGAACAAGACAGTTACAAGTGGACAATTTTAAGACATATATTTCAATGTAACAACACTATAAATAAACCACACCCAATAACAGCAGAACAAGGTAACCTCCCTAAATGTGCACTTTCAATAAAAAAAATTCTTATTCAACTAAGAATCTCAGAAGAAAATACTAAAATACAATCCGGATTTATATTTTACACCGTTTTATCGACCAGTCTGAAGGAATGTAAATAAGATGTTTGCAATGAGTAGCAGTAACTTTTCTGTTCAAAGCTGTAAAAATATGCTTGTATAGGAATGGGGGATTCATATACTGTATAATAGATTGCTTCATATGGTGCTTCCTAGATATTAATATGAAAATATAAGGGCTTGCTCACGCAGCGTTTTTGGATACGATTTTGGATTTGTGTTGGTTCCGAAAATTGCATCCAAAAACGCATTGGCGATCGGATCCAACATGCGGCTGTGTGTTGGCTGCAGCAGGATCGCACCTTATAGTTTATTATAGGGCTCATGCCGCGTCTTTTGGACCAAGAATTGACATGACAATTCTGAGAATGGATCCGAAAGACGGATCCGAAAGAGGCAACAGGGCACGCATCGACGATCACTCGTGTGAACGCCCATGAATGTTTCATATTAAAAGCAATGTAAATCACACTGCACATTATTAGATATGTGTTTGGGTCTGTTTGGGGTCCGACATATGGATCCAAACACGCATCTAAAAGCGTATGTAAACACAGAGTAAACACGCCGTGTGAACATACCCTAATAGTGAAACAGATCGCTTGGCCTCTTACAGAAGTGTTTGCTAAAAGTACACAGTCCACCTCATAGCTGGTTTGTTACTTATGCAATAATTTATAACCCTAAAAGAATTACAACATAAAATTCTTCTTGTCTGCTCATGCGAAAAAGAAAGAAACCATATAATTACAAATGGTGGAGTTTAAAAGTTTGTTCATGTTTAAAAGGCCATAGGCTCAACAGCTACACTCACTGACAAAAAAAAAGTCCCCAGATATAAAACATGTTGGAATGCTGCAAAGCTAGGACTGCAGTTATGTAAATTATCATATTTATATGGGCTGATTAGACACTGAGGGCTACACAATGTATTTGGCTTATTTTGCACCAAAAAACTGTTGTAGCCCTGTTCTATAGATGTATGGACAGTCATACGCCAAACAGAGCTGCCATCAGTCATCAATTAACCATTTCAGGGCCCCATACAGCCAAATCAAATGGGGCCCCCACCCATTACTAGTTCCTATATAACATATCCTTTTTGATTAGGGCCCCTGACAGGAGTACTGCCCGTACTGCCCTATTGGCACCCCTGACGCCAAAACTTATTCCAGACACAGCACTTTTGAATGTGCCAGAAATATGCTATTAGCCAAAGATATGCTTTGCAATGAGCCAAAGATGTGCTAAGTGGCAAAGATATGCTATCCTATGCAAGGCATACCACACGCCAAATTTATAAACCCACATACGACAGATTCATAGATACTGTCGCATTCTTCACGCTTCTCTTTTGATTTAGAACTGGCATGTTGGTGCCAAGTTTCAAACATGTCGCCCTGAGTCTTGCCACAAAAGAACGTAAAAGGACTCTGTATATCCCTTAAAAAGTCTCTCAGAGGCTACTTTTGGGTAGTGTACATCTTAGTGACAGATAGTTGACTAGTAGACATGACTCTACAACGCTTGAAGACATTTTATTCCGTTGACAAATTTTGGGAGGGAAGCAGAATGGATGTTTTGACAATTTGCCCCCAATCTAGGCCATCCTTACCAAGTTCTTAGGAGAAGTCAGGAGGGATGGTTACATGAGGGTATGAACACACAAAGAAAAGGTTACAGACAGCCCACACAGAACACCAGTAGATAGTTGCTGAACACCACTGGAAGAAAACCTGCTCCAGTGAGGACTTTGCCTCATACAAAAAATCATTACATACATTTAAATGTGCTCACCACTGCCACACAGGATTACTTTGCCACTGTCATATCCTCCCTGTCTCGCAACCCCAGACAACTTTTTAACACCTTCAACTCTCTCCTCCGTCTTCCAGCACCTCCTCCCCTATCTCTTCTGTCAGCAGACGACTTCCCAACTCACTTCCTAAATAAGATCAATCTCATCAGACAATGTTTCAACCCACAGTCCCCTCCACCTACCTCTATTCCTGCAGTGTCCCAACAGCCCAACCCTACACCTGCACAGTCGCCACCACCCACCTCTATACCTGAACAGTCCCCACCACCCACCTCTACATCTGATCATCACTATTCCCCCCTAGCTTGCTTCTCTACTGTTAATCATGACAAGCTTTCCTCCCTACTGTCCAAATCCAACCTCATTACCATTAGACTTGACCCACTGCCATCCCACCTCATCCCTGACCTTAGTGCTTTTATCACCCAGCCCTCGCCCATCTCTTCAACCTATTATTAACCTCTGGCACCTTTCCTTCCTCCTTTAAACACGCTACCATCACACTCATCCTTAAGAAACCATCTCTTGATCCCTCCTGTCTGTCCAAGTATCGTCCCATCTCACTGCTTCCATTCGCCTCTAAACTCCTTGAGCAGCACGTCTATCTTCAACTGTCCTCTCATCTCTCCACCAACTCTCTCTTTGACCCGCTGCAATTGGGCTTCCAACCCACCACTCTACCGAAACCGCCCTAACTAAAGTAACCAACGACCTAGTAACTGCCAAAGCCTTACGCCACTGCTCTGTGCTTCCACTCCTAGATCTGTCCTCTGCCTTTGACACTGTCGACCATTCCCTTCTGCCACACATCCTCTCCTTCCTCAGCATCACAGACTTGGCCCTTTCCTGGATCTCCTCGTACCGATCCATTCAGCATCTCTCATTCTCGCACCACCTTCCACTCCCACCCGCTCTCCATTGGTGTCCCCACCCGGGTCTGTCCTGGGCCCACTACTTGGTTCTATCTACACTCTTGGTCTGGGTCAGCTAATAGCATCACATGGCTTTCATTACTGCCTGTATGCTGACGATACTCAATTCTAAATCTCTGGCCCAGATGTCACCTCTCTGCTCTCTCGGATACCAGATTGTCTTTTCTCCATATCCTCCTTCTTCTCCTCCCTCCTCCTAACACTAACCCTGCATAAAACTGAATTTAACATCTTCCCCCCATCCCACTCCATCCCTCCACCTGATCTCTCTATCACAGTCAGCGGCTCCACAATCTCACCGGCTCCGTAAGTCCGCTGCCTTGGGATAACCTTTGACTTATATCTGTCCTTCAAACAGCACATCCAAACCCTTACCTTTGCCTGCCGCCTCCATCTGAAAAATATCTCCCCGATCCACTCATTCTTTGACTTTGAAAACACAAAAATGCTGGTCCATGCCCTCGTCATCTCACGCCTAGACTTTTGCAACATCCTTCTCTGTGGCCTCCCATCTAGCACCCTCACTTCCCTCCAATCCATTCTTAACTCTGCCACTCGCCTGATTCATCTCTTTCCCCACTACTCCTCTGCCTCTCCCCTCTGTCAATTCCTTCACTGGCTCCCCATTGCCCAGCGAATTCATTTCAAGCTACTAACCCTGACCTACAAGGCTCTCCATAACCTCTCCCCTCCAGACCTCTCTGCCTTGATCTCTAGAGAACTCCCCTCATGCAATCGCCCCACAGGACCTTCTTCTCTGCTCTCCTCTTATCAGCTCCTTCCATAACCGCCTCCAAGACTTCACCTGTGCTTCACTCACACTCTGGTACTCACTGCCCCAACACATCAGACTCTCCCCCACTCTCACTAGCCTCAAAGGTAACCTGAAAACCCAACTCTTCAGGAGTCTATAACCAACAATAACTCTGTTGCTACTACTCCACCCCACAAACATGTCTGCCCCTCACCTCCTGTCTCTTTCCTCCTTTCCTGTAGACTGTAAGCCTTCACTGGCAGGGCCCTATCTCCCTCTGGACCAGTTGTTAGTTAGTTATTGTCACCTTGTACTTGTTTGACCTATGTTATATATATATAACCCCCTCGAATGTACAGCGCTCTAGACCTAAGGGTGCTCTAAAATAATTAAATAATAATTGTTTTATCCTCCAACAAGCATGGACAGCTCTCACATTTTCTTTTTTCTGTGATAGAGGGGAGGATCTGAGCTTTGTGATATATAGGGTTATATGATAGAGGAGAGGAGCTGAGCTCTGTGATATATAGGTTTATATGATAGAGGAGAGGAGCTGAGCTCTGGAGTATATAGGGTTATATGATAGAGAAGAGAAGCTGAGCTCTGTGATATATAGGTTTATATGATAGAGGAGAGGAGCTGAGCTCTGTGATATATAGGGTTATATGATAGAGGAGAGAAGCAGAGCTATGTGATATACAGGGATATGTGATTGCACACCAGCAACAAAACCTTGACCCAGTTGTGAAGGTTGGTGGAGGAATCTTTATGAGTTGGGGCTGCTTTGCTCTCTCAGGGTCTGGAGTCGTCACCATGATTGAGAAAACAATAAATTGAGGATGTATCAAAAAACTTTCCACGTAAATGTAAGGGCAGCTGGTTATGATCTCAAGAGACACTGGGGGATGCCACAAGACAATGACCCAAAGGGTAGAAGTGAATCATCTAAAGAATGGTTACAATTAAAAAATTTGAGTTTGTTGGAATGGGCAAGTCAGAGTCTTGATCTTAAAGGGATTGTCCTCCTTGTAACAAAATCACACAAGCAGCTCATAATAAAACAACTTTATGCCCAGTGTCCCATAATCCTTAGTTCCAGTGTTACTTCTCTCCAGTCTTCAGCTTTCATTCCTGAACTTCCGCACGAGGATATCACCGCTACAGCCGTTGATTGGCTGTTTTGGTCAGGTGCCTCTTCTTACATTACCATTCAGAAGTTCAGGAATGAAAGCTGAAGACTGGAGAGATGAACCAGGGGCTGGAGAAAGGCGAGTATCGTTTATTATTTTTTTTATTTTATTGGGTCCAAAGGAGCTGCTTGTTTGATTTATTATGAGGTGGACAACCCATTAAACCTGGCTGAAAGGCAGGATCTGGAGAGGAAGCGGCACACAGGGCGTCCTGACACTTATAATGAACTGCAACAGATCTGCAGGAACGAATGGCCGAAAGTAACTCCTCAACATTGTGCCAACTTTTGCAATGTTTAGGATGTGACTGCAGATCAGGGTACTAGATTCAAGAGTTCACTTTTTCTCTCTGCACTGTTGTGTTTTTTCACTCAATGTGCTCAAAAAAAGACTTGGTCAGTGCAACTGTCTGTTATTAGTTTACCTAAACTGCATTTGTCTATAACTTGGACCTAGATAACAATTAGATCACATTTTATTAGTGAATAATGCAGAGATGTAAGTAATTTCTAAGGTTAAGATAGATAGATATATATTTATGAGATATATATATAGTTATGAGATAGATAGATAGTTTTGAGATAGTTTTTAGATAGATAGTTTTGAGATAGATAGATAGATAGATAGATAGATAGAAGAAATAGATAGAAGACTGATAGTTAGAGATAGATAGATAGATAGAAATAGATAGAAGACTGATAGTTATGAGAAAAGATAGATAGATAGATAGATAGATAGATAGAAGAAATAGATAGAAGACTGATAGTTATGAGATAGATAGATAGAAGAAATAGATAGAAGACTGATAGTTATGAGATAGATAGATAGATAGATCGATAGATAGAAGAAATAGATAGAAGACTGATAGTTATGAGATAGATACAACCATACCTGGACACCCCCAAACCCATTTGGTCCCAGGTAGCGTTCACATTCTTCAGCAATATCCTCCCAGCGCCATTCAAACAAGTGGACAATAGATGTTCTCCCACAAGCCACATTAGGATTGAACTGGGCAGAGCAGACTCCGAGCAGCGGCAGGAGCAGCAGAAGCCTCATGTTGAGCCGTCATGTGCTCCAGTATCTTGTCATCTGCCTATTTATAGCAGCAGTCCAGACTATGATGTGACCTCTGCTCACGGCTGTGTGATGAGTAGCTGGTGCCAGGGGTGTTCCCGCACCTGCCCTCCTGTGCTCAGCAACTGAGGCTGGATGGAACAAGGAAAGCTTCCAGTGTAGTAATAGTTAATAGTAAGAAGAATATTCTTAATGATGATACAGATGCCTGGCTGGATGTCATACTATCACAATTTACCTATTGTGGTCACAACAGGTTCTCTCCAGGTACAATGGTTTCAGTATAAGGTGAGGCAGGTGCACCTGGATAGCAGGTGTGTAGATGGTAGTGCTATTGGGCTCACTGGGGGTGTTGCTGGGACGTGTAGTGCACCGGCGAGGAAGTACCCGCACACTCCTAGACAGTATGGCTTAGGCCCCATGAGGCTAACCTAGGAATGCCCTAGTGGTCAGCTAACAGTCCACAAGTGTCTCTATCTTCTTCTTAATGGCGTTCTCTCTTGCTTCACTTCTTGAGCCTGTCTCACTCTTTACCCCTACTCTCCTGTCTACTATCTCAACTGTCTATCTCCTGAGTTTCTCTCTCTCTCCATGAGTACTTTTGTTTTGGGGATGTTCTGCCCTTTGCTTTTCCCACTCCATCGCCTCCAGGTGTGTAGGAGACCCTTGTGCTGGAACAATTAAAACTGAACAGGATTTTTTCTCTGTAACAAAAACTAAACAACTGAACTGCCTAAGATGGCAAACTTCTTATTTAGTAGCTATAGATCTCCCTTCCCTTTGGAAGGCCCCCTGGGAACTCCCTATCTGACTGGCTGCAGGCTACTTTGTGGTGCTTATAGAACCAGTGCATCTTGTTAAAGTGCACTGTCGCCGTCACTAACAGTGCTACACTATGTACATATATACATATTAAACATGTTAACATTACATAAGATCACATGTAGGATGGCCTCACACCCTACACAAGGATACAATATTTTTAACATACAGAGTAAACTTAATTGTTGCAGCCAGTGTCAGGAAGCAGCTGCCAAGGCAAAAGGATCATGGGATTATTAAGAGGGGCATAGATGAACATGATGAGAACATTGTGCTCTCATTATACAAGTCACTGGTCAGACCACACATGGAATTTTGTATACAGTCTTGGGCACCATTTCACAGGAAAGACATTGTAGAGCTTGAACAGGTTCAAAGGTGGGCAACAAAAGTAATAAAAAGACTGGGTGGACTGCAATACCCAGAAAGATAAACAAGATTAGGATTATTTAGTTTAGAGTATAATCACAGAAAATCTAGATTCATTAGGAAAGGGTTAAAGGCAATAACACTGATATTAAGTGTATAAAACTCAATTATCCCAGTGACAATACAGTATCAGCACTCACCAACTGGACAACTAGAATAACTAAACATATATGTTACCACCACCCATCCAGGTTATAGATGGTCAAAACACTTGGCTTAAAAAAGTCTTCAAATCCAAATCCCAGGCGGGGGCATCCAGGTGGATGGGCACACAGGGTAAATGAAGACTCCAGTAATAAATCTCTCCATAGTAACTCACTTAGTGTTATTGCTCTCTTGTTTAGTTTGGTATCCTGTACTGGCTTTAGCTATTTGTAAGATTTTAAACTGGTATTTAGTAAAGGTTATGATTTATTTTCCTGGAGGGCTTTATTCAGTCAGTATGTGGTTTCCAATACGTGGTCATGGTGTTGAGCTATTATTCAGTCACTATGTGGTGGTGATATGCGGTCATGGTGTGGTAGTATTCATCTTAGTGGGAGTATTGGTAATATTGGCCTTTGGATTCTGGTTTTGTTTAGTGGTGTTATTTGGTAATTTCTGACTCTTATTTAGTAGCTTTATACATATAACTTTGTCTAATATAGCTTTTTGTATATTCAGGGACTGGTTGATGTTGATGCAATGTGTCACAGTGTGGCGCAACATGTTAAGGGACGGGGGAAAAAATTTCTTCATCCCACCCTGAGTGAAATTTAGCCTAAGAACAGCCCTGGCCATTAGTGTAGTTGCAATGCAGTTAATACAGGCTGGCTTCTTTGGAACAAATTTAGTGGTGGGTGGGAGGCTATTTCCACATTCCAGGCCAGGTCGTCCAGGCCTAATCAAAGCCTGTCCCCTCAGGACACCAGGGGGTGTGGGTCGCTACCAAGGAAGCTGGAGCAACAACAGAGATGCAGAGAAGGTTCTGATTCCCCCTGGGCTTGAGGAATTACTATACACTTTATCTTCACCAGCCACCACTGGTATATTACTCTCACCAGCCACCACTAGTATAGTGTTCTCACCAGCTACTAGTGTGGCTCTCAATTTTTACCTTCCTTTCAGGAACCTTCTCCACTAGGTCATTTTTTTTCTTATTATCCTCATCGGTCAAGGTTACCCTGTAAGCAGTGGGCCTTTCCTGTTCCGTACCATGCCTATCATTGGAGTTGTTACGACATAGTGATCTACAGATGGTACTAGAACCCTCATATTATCGGTGCCAGTTTAAAAAGGGAAAGTCAGTAAAACCAATACCATTTGTGGATTATATACAACAGACGTTAAACTAACGTTGGCTAAAGTGTTACAGTTTCAAGAATGGAAATAGATTGTAACTAAAGCTGGATTTTTCTATAAAGATACACTTGCATTTTCAGTGATTGAGTCTGTGTTTGTGGATCAGTACATTTCTTAGGCGAGAGAGAGCCCAGTGCACAAAGGCTGTCTTGGTTGGCTGAAGAGTTTCAGATAAAAGGTGTAGACTTTTCCAGACAAACCTGATCAATAAGGAAGTAGCTCACCTTTGAGTCCAGTAATCTGTTGATGAAAATGGGTC